>OY288272.1:50185047-50477736 GCA_958450335.1 Hibiscus tridactylites | reverse complement strand
TTACTCGCCGCAAATTACGTGACTTGACCAACACCGATGAGTCAAAAGATGAGCTTAGGATCCTTGCTTGCCTCCATGGCCTTGGCAACGTACCCTCAATCATCACCCTCATTGAGTCAACACGAAGTACCAAAAAATCCAAACTCAAACTTTTCATCATGCACCTCGTTGAACTCACTGAGCGCTCTTCCTCCATCATCATGGTCCATCGGGCTCGAAGGAATGGGCTTCCTTTCATTAACAGGTTTCGTAGGGGCGAATGGCACGACCGAGTTGCCGGAGCTTTCCAAGCCTACAGTCAACTCGGTCGTGTCTCGGTCAGGCCTACGACGGCCGTCTCTTCATTATCCACCATGCATGAGGATATTTGCTACGTCGCAGAGACCAAGAGGGTGACGATGATTGTCTTGCCTTTCCACAAACAACAATGGAGAGGAGGGGGTGACCAGGAGACGATCGAAAATGTGGGTCACGGGTGGAGGTTGGTGAACCAAAGGGTCCTTAAAAACGCACCGTGCTCGGTGGCGGTGCTCGTGGACCGTGGGTTCGGGACCCCCCGCCACAGTGGCTCTGCCACTTCGACTCAAAGGGTTTGCATATTGTTCTTCGGCGGAGCTGATGATCGTGAGGCTTTGGAGTTAGGTGGTCGACTGGCTGAGCACCCGGCGGTTAAAGTGGTCGTCGTAGGGTTCGTTGAAGACGAAGAATGTGAAAGAAATGGGGTGATATTGAAACCATCAGCAAGCAAGTCCTCTGAAAAGCATTACAGCTTCTCCACTGTCAAATTGAACCCGGAAAAAGAAAAGGCAAGTTCTTTAACTTGGTCAAATTATGGATTTGGTCCATTTAATATACTTTAATTTTGCATTTTTAGTCCCCCTACTTGTTAATTCGATTATGCTAAGTATGTTCGTTTTTTTGGTTGTTAAAACAGGAATTAGATGAAGCTACAATGGCAGAATTCAGAAGCAAATGGGATGGAATGGTGGAGTACACACAGAAGACAACAAGCAACATTGTTGAAGATGTATTAGGACTAGGACAATGTGGGGATTATGATCTTATAGTTGTGGGGAAAGGGAGGTATCCATCACCAATGGTGGCGAAATTAGCGGACCGACAAGCCGAGCACCCGGAATTAGGGCCTATAGGGGACTTGTTGGCCTCATCGGGTCGCCGTATCCTGTCGTCTGCTCTCGTAATTCAACAGCACGATCCGGCACTAATGGATGAGACACCGGTAACCAAAGTAGTTGAAAATGATTGTGACAAGCTTAAAGGTGATGGGAATGCAGGCGTGGGAGAGATTTCAAGGGCAGTGTAGGTAGTTTACAATGACATGGTAATGGTATGCAGTATATACAACGAACGTATCATATTCTTATTAAAGAGAATAAGTAAAAATTTCATAGTACTAAATATCTCCAGATTTTGTCGGAATAGTATTACATTCTTCATTCAAGTGAGCATCAAGAGTTGATGCCCGACATCCTTGAAAGAAGAGAAAAAAAAGCTGCTAAGTCATCAGATTTGTCTTGAAAAAAAAGCACAGGTTTATGCATTAATTTGACTGCTAGGTTCCGCACTACGTACAGCTCTAGGCTGGTTTTAAAATATGATATGGTTGGAGCGAGGCAAAGAATATGTGCCATGGGATTTGCTGTCAAAAACAGGCGCATATGGTTGAATATTCTTTTTGAGATTTTATTAGAAAAAATATTTCTTTTAAATAATATTTAGAAAAATATTCTATTCAAGTTACGTAAGATAAATTTGTATTTTACAAAAAGCGAATTTGAAATTCTTTTTTTACAAAACGCGAGTTTCACGTTGAGTGAATAAATAAAAAAATTAATTTGTCAAGTTAAAAAAATATTCCCTTTATAAAACGCGAGTTTACCTACGTGGACTGAATGAAATATTTTTTCAAATGTTATTTAGAGATTCTTTCTATGTACCACCATTTCCTATATTTTAGGTTAGCCCACAAGAAGGGCCACTTTGGGTAGTGGTTATAGAACAAAAATTTTCTACCTCTAAGTATGTTTTTTTCATGCTCCACATTAAAAAATATTAAAAAAATTAAATTTTAAATTTTGATCCTAATTTTACATCCTAAACTTTAAAGTTCACATCCTAAAAAATACACCATACTTCTAATTCTCTAAAATTTAACCATAAACCCTAAATTCTAAATTTTATGCTCATTTTTTTAAAGTACACTTGAGACCACTAAATTTAAAAATTAAAAAATTAAGGGTAAAGTACACTTGAGACCACTAAATTCACTTGATTCTATATTGACCATTGAATTATGAATTTTGTTAATTAGGTCACAAAATTACTAAAATAGTTTCAATTAAGACACTATCCCTTAATTTTTTAACCGAAATACTGACGTGGCAATTAAATAAATTTGTGTAATTGCACATTTACTCATTCATATTTATACATTTTCCCAAATTTAGAAGTCAAGATCAAATAAATAAATAAATGAGAATAATGTCTTAGCTGTTATGAATATTTATCTATGTGGATGTCTATCATGATTAGAACTTTATCAAAGGAGTTTGATTTATTTATTATTAGGAATATTATCTCTATGAATTAGAGTTTAATGTATTATGTACTTCTTATGCCTATAAATAGATGATTCATTGAAGGCATTGTATACAATTCTATATTTTGAGAATAATATAAATCTCCCTCTTTCTCTCATCTCTTGTTCTTCTTGTTCTTATTCTTGTTCTTCTTCATTTTATTCACAACACGTTATCAGCACGAGTTCGCTCAAAAGATTTTGGTGCTCTTCGTTTGAATCCCAAAAGAGTTACTGAAATAAATTCGCTTCTACGTTGAACCAAAGATAAGTTTTCTTTTACCTTTAATTTTTTTTGTTATTGTTTAACAAAGATGGGTAAGCTGTGTTTGGTTGTATTTAATTCCAGTATGCTTCTCTATTTTTTTTTTACATTGCTTAAAAAAAATCGCGCCCAATTTTTTTTGCTTGCGGGATAATTGAAGGAGATGTCATTGTTGCTCACAATTTGTGCCTAATTTTAAGAAACGAGATAATTGCTCTATTAAGTTTTTTAAGTTTTTTGTTTATTCAGTTTAGTACCCATATACTTTCTTTAATTCAATTTTGACCTGAAATAATATATGTATTTTATAAACAATTACAAATTTATTTATATTTGTTTATTTTATTCTATTGATAATAGTTATGTTTTAACCGTGTTTTGAGTTTTACATGATATGTTTAAATGGCGTGGTAAGAGACAATGACGTAAAGAGATTATAAGAAGTTGTTTTGGTCGTTTGCTATGTCTCCATTGTTCTCACGAGGAAAACTAATATCGGTAAATTCTAATTTCATTTTTTCCCTTTAAATTGTGATTTTAATGTGTGATAAATCATGTTGAATTTCAATCTATAAAAAGATTGTTATAAAGTCTATATTTGCTCGAAAGCAATTTTTCTTCTTTGTCGAAAAACTCGACCATAGACTTCTCCCAATTTCAAGTTACGAAAATTTTTCTTGATCCAAAAAGTTTTATGGGAGGCATTCCTTGAAGTGAATGCAAAGCATGATGTTTATTCCATGTGATTATCAATGATGGGGCATTCCCTGAAGTGAATGCAAGCATGATGTTTATTCCATGCAATTATCAATGATGGGGCATTCCCTGAAGTGAATGCAAGCATGATGTTTATTCCATGCAATTATTGGATCTATTTCATTCCCTGAAGTGAATGCAAACATGGTAAATGATTATTCAATTAGAGACATAATTTCGATATAATCCAAGTATAATTGGCTGGACATCCCGTTCTGCGAGGCTACTGGTCTCAAAGGAGGTTTTTAAAGGACCTTGTGGACAGGTTTAACAATGCCGCGTACGAGGATTAAATCTTTGTTCTCTGTGATAAGGATATGTGAAAAAAGGTTTTAAAGGCCCACTGGCTCTACTCCATTCCCTGAAGTGAATGTGAGATTATATTATGGAAGGAATAAAAAAAAATCACATTAAAAGGTGTGGTCGTGGTCGAGGCTATGAATATACACATGAAAAATATAGTTGTTTTAAGAATACTTCTACCCGCTGGTAGCGAAGTTATAAGGATGACAAGAGTGATAAAGATCATTATAAGGAAGTGAAATCATTTTACCAATGTGATGTTATAAACCATTGGTTTCGTACTTGTCAAACGCCAAAGTATTATGGACTTTATCCATAATCATGAATGATAAATGAAATAAAATATAAACAAAATTTGTTTATGGTGAAAATAATTATGGCGTTATTGGTCCAACTCAATTGGATATTGTTAATTTTCTCATAACCCTTGAAGGGAATAATTTACCATTTATTTTATTTCCCTTATAACCTCTAACAGGAATAATTGGTTTTTTTATTTTTTTTATTTTTTTATGTTAATTCATTTTATTTATTATTTATTTATGTTAGTTTGCTTTATGTTTATTTATTCCACATATTATTTATTTACGATTTATGTTAATTTATTATTTGAAGAATATGATTACTTCCGGAATAAAATATACAATGAATTGTGGCTATTTATGCCTAGAATTGTGGCTATTTATGCCTAAAAATGTGTCTATTTATGCCTAGCAGATAATGCAAGTACTCATATTGTACTTAAGCATAAGAAATATTTTTCTCATTTAAATGCAAGGGGAAATATGAGTAGTATTTCTCAAAGTACTAAAATATCAATACTTTGGAAAAGCACTTGAAAGTTTATCTCTGATAGATAATCGACTTGATATGATGTGCTATATTTTATATTTTTCATTCCTCAAAGTGAATGATACAAAGTACATATTTTCATTACCTGAAGTAAATGAAACAAAGCACATTTTGAAAGGTGCACAATTATGCATTTCTCGATTAAAATGCAAGGAAATAATGTGAGTACTATATCCGGAAGTACTAATATCACAAAAGGCTCTGGTTGAGCAAATATGTTATTGTCAAATGGAACTTTATTCCATATTCACAGTGCGTTATACTCGTCAAAGTCATAAAGAGAGCAATATGAGTTCGCAAACTATTCCTTTGGGAATTATAGATAACATATGTTATCAATTGGCATTTGAAATAAGTCAATGTTGATATAAGTTTTGGTAGCCAAAAAGTCAGTTGAAAGCTCTAGAAGAGCTATATATTACTACCAAAAGATAATTTCAATTGAAAGCTCCGAAAGAGCTAAATATATTCCTATTTAAAGGAACAATTTTGATGGCCGTACTAGACATGTACGAGTGAGATTGAATTACATGTTATGGTAAACAAGGAGTTTACAAATTTAGAGATATATACACACATATATATAGTTGGCATGACCGGTTAGACCATCCTGATCAATGGTGCAGAAATTATTGAGATTTACATGCACATGTATTAAAAGAACCTGTAGTTCTTGTGGTGCTTATTCTCAAAGGAATGGATTAAATTCCACTTATTAAAGAACGTGAAGTTCTTGTGTTGCTTAAAGGAATTGATTAAATTCCCCTTACTAAAAGAACCTGAAGTTCTTGTGTTGTTTGTTCTCAAAGAATATAGATGATCCCACTTACCAAAAGAATTAGAACTTAAAGTTCTTGTACTGAAGTTAAGACTGTATGTCTTGCATATCTGAACGAAATATGGGCCCATATATCCACAAATGTGGAAAGTTTTATATGATTTTAGTAGATGCATCTACATTGTTTTATCGACTTACAACCAGAAGTTTGTGAGATTGATTTTAAAAAGATTCAGATTATGCAATTAGACTATTCTTCTTGAAAAGCTAGTGGGTTTATGTTTTAGGCTATATCAGTTGTTACAAAGCCTATTGATTATGAAAAATACAGTTTAGCAAAATTTCAATTGGATGCCTCCTATTTAATAGCTAAACTATGAGAACAAAAGAGTTATTATTTATATGGTGTTTTCATATAGCAACACTTATACGCATCAAGCCAACGAGTTATAATAAACTCCCCGTTATGATTGGTTTTTGGTCAGAAACCATACATTTCTCATTTTATGATTTTTGAATGTGCGATATGAATTGATCCACCACAACGCACAAAATTGGTAAATAAAAAGAGTTGAGAATATATATTGAGTACGAGTCTCCTTTTATGTTTAAATCCTTAAACATTAATTGGAGAATCATTTATGACATGATTTTTCTCAACATCAGGGGGAGATAATAATCAGCTGGATAGAGGAAAATGAATTATCATTATCTATATCCTCGTATATGAACTAGAAGTTCATAAGATAATTCATGTTATTACATGTCAACTGCCAGACATATTTACTGACCCAATGAGAGTAATTAAGTCTCATATACCAGCTGAAATGCTCTAAGTTTAAAATACATGTTAGAGCGAGAGAATGTAAATCATGCCTGAAGCATGCTAGTTGAAATGGTTCCAATGATCAAAATTCTCGTAAATAGAAAGTAATATGAGATGGTCATATATTGGAGGCGGGTGCTCCTGAAGAGACCCAAGACATAACAAATAATAAAACTCTATAAGAGTTTCAGGTACCTGAAATAAAGATTAAAATCTTGAAGAGATCTCGATGAGTTATGTCATTACGAGAATGGAACCAGAAAATTGGAAAGTTGTCGACAACGATTTTACAAACAATTTTACATAAAATACTTCAATAGAAGTAAAGAAAGAATCGAGGATCTTGTATAAAATTTATCTGGAAGTATAGATATTGAATTGGCCAATGTTGAAAGACGCTTTGAACTTCTAAAGTAGAAGTATTTGGACAAGCAGTCCAAACACATAAAGGTGTAATGCAAGTGAGGCACAAATAAGTAGTCGTAAATACGACTTGAACTATGATTTATGAAAAGTTTTAATTATTTCATGGTGGATGCAATTACTTTGGCAGTTTTGAAAATTTTACATGCGTCTAATTATTTGTGGATCCATATTTATCCTTGAAGGATCTAAAAAGCTATAAGCATTTGGAAATTTCTGAGGAAATTTATTTAGACATGTCTCATGAATATTTTTGGCGCATTTGGTATAATCGCCTTAGTGAATACTAATTGAGAAAATACTATAAGAATGATCAGATTTCCTTATGTATTCTATAAAGGAGTTTGGATCAAGATCCATTATGATAATTTTAGAACTCCTAAAGAGCTTCAAATTGGAAACTCATGAAGTACTTTCAATACAAGTACTTGAATCTTGACATCAAGTTTATCTCGACCTGAAGATCGAGCATTATTATATATTTCTTTTGTCTATGAATAGACATAAGCTGAAAGAATCTTAAAGAAGATTCAATATGAATAGGGCATATCTATTGAGTATCCCAATAGTTGTAAGATTTTTGGATATGAATAAAGATAATTATATCTTTTCTTAGTCTTGAAGCACTATATATTAGTTGGTCAAGAAATATATATGAATATACAAAGATCATTACATTTAGATCTTCAAACATTCGTTGATGCCTTCTCAAATGTCGTAGAAATAATTGTTATGCACGAGGCAAGCCAAAAAATGTGTTTGGCTAAGACTATTGACCCAACATATCCAAAAGATATGTGGATTTACTTTTACAATATATGATAAAAGCTATCTTGTGTGAAGATAACGCAAGATGTATATCTCAGTTTGAAAGTGGATACATCATGGAACATATTACTCCAAAGTTTCATCCTTCACGATCTTTAGAAAAATAATATTCAAGATTAAATTATGAAGACTCAAAGATCTTCTGTGATGTTTGCATGAGGGGGAGTAAATACGCGTTGCACTCTTTTTTCCTTAACCGAGGTTTTGTCCCAATGGGTTTTCCTGGTAAGGTTTTTAATGAGGCAACTGTTATGCGTATCAAAGATGTGTGTACTCTTTTTCCTTCACTAAAGAATTTTTTTTTCCACTGGGTTTTTATCTTAGTAAGGTTTTAACGAGGCACATTATCTTCATAGACATCCAAGGGGGAGTGTTATGAATATTTATCTATGTGGATGTCTATCATGATTAGAACTTTATCAAAGGAGTTTGATTTATTTATTATTAGGAATATTATCTCTATGAATTAGAGTTTAATGTATTATGTACTTCTTATGCCTATAAATAGATGATTCATTGAAGGCATTGTATACAATTCTATATTTTGAGAATAATATAAATCTCCCTCTTTCTCTCATCTCTTGTTCTTATTCTTGTTCTTCTTCATTTTATTCACAACATTAGCAATGTCGATGTACTTGTTAGCCTCGAATGAAATGAATGCCAAAGAAGACCCGTTACTATTACATCACGGAACAATGTCTTGGCATAAGCACCCACATGAGATAAGGATTAGTAGAAATGAAATTTAGTAAAAAGGATGAACATATTTGGTATTGTTTGGTAAAAGATTCAAAGCAATTTTGAAGTTTCATTTCACAAATTAATTTCTTTCCAATTTTGGGCAATTTGCCTCTCTTTTTTTCTGTTCACGTTTTTTACAGGTATAAACTACTTTCAAACATGAGAATTACATTAGTAAAAAATGTTTTGAAAGATAAAAATTAAAAAAAAGAAGAAGGAAAAAGAGTTTGGTAAAGATATACAAACTTCACGAAAAGCATTCCCCTTCTTTTGGAGAGCTAATTCCCCATTGTTAGCCTTTGTTGGTAATTCAGATAACTGTGATACAATTCTAGCTCAACCTGGCCACATATCAGAGAATTTCATTCATGCATTAGAAATCATAAATAAGACCACAGAATAGAAACTATCAATCAAATAGTACAGGAACTTCACATGGGGAAGATGTAAGAAAATTAACCTTAAATAAAGCCTCCACCCGCCCAGGTGGCATCTGATTTCCCATTGCGACCAACAGCTCTTTTGTTAGGTACACCATTATGGGAACAATCATCCTTGGCATCATCCCAGCCAGCCCAACCATCGTTCACCTTTGTAGAGCCTTCATTCCCGTCGTCATTCGCGCCCCATTCATCCCGAGAATTATAATTCCCACCGGAGGAGGATTGTCCTCCAGAAGTAGAATTCCATTGGTTAAAGTCATTACAATGTCCATTCTTCTCGCATTCGTTTTGCTGCGAGTTATCGTTGTTCCAGTTCATGCCATCTTTTGCGTACTCCTCGACCTTTTGTGAAGCTAAAGCCATGACTCCTCTCACGATCCCCCATGTTCTTTGGCCGATCTCTGTTGTCTTTGCAGTGACAACACTAACAGTTTCATTAACCTTGGTGTCATAGCCACCCTCCTTAACCTGCACAAAAGGAATGGATGGATGTACTTCCAATTCCATTTACTTACAAATAGCAATACAAGGAAAGACAATAAATCATGTTATAACTATAACATCAACAACATAGTCAAATGAAGTGCCAGAAAAGTAGAGAAGTAATAAATAAGAAATGAATTGAAAAGTTGGCTATTCAAAGTTACTTTATTATTTAGTTTGGGCATTAAGAAAGCAATTAGGAGAAAGATGAAGTGAAATTACAACTATAGGTTGATCAACTTTAACCCATTGATTGAGAGGCATGGTATACAGAACTTAACTAAGAAGAGATATTTGAACCCACAACTTCCTTTTCCATTTATTTATTTTGACTTCTACTCATTTAGTTATCTAATTCGAAAAATTGAAAAACTAAATTTCTTTATTTTGAAATTTGGACGTTAATTTTCTTGTTTTTTTTTTTAAATTTCCCTATGTTTAAGCTTGTTTTGACCAAATTTAAACTGCATGTTCCTAAACCATTATAGAATACTTATGTAACTTCAATTTCTCTTATCTGACAAAAAAAAAATACTTTTTTGAACCACATGCTCCTCAAACAGTAGAATATATGAGTAACTTCAATTTCTTTTTTGATAAGAGACTTCCTCTTTTTGCATTTTAGTCTCTCGGTTTTGTATGATTTCTTTGTTGCTTCACTTCCTCCTTTGTTTTAAGCCCATTTTAGACAAAATTTGAACCGCTTGTTCCTCAATCACTATAAAATGTTTATGTAACTTCAATTTTTCTTACAAATGATTTCTTCATATCAATTTGACAAACAATAAATGAGAAAATTGCATGGTCTTTTCCTAGCCTCACATTTTTTGTTTTGATAAACTAAAATAAATGAAAATTGCAAATGTCAACTGGATTAACTTAACTCGATCTAATACTCAACCCTACTTGTACTATATCTAAAAGTTCATTTTGATCCTTTTACCATAAAATGAAGTATTTTAATTCTTGTACTATACCTAAAAGTTCATTTTGATCTCTTTACTATAAAATGAAATATTTTAGTTCTTGTACTATAGCTAAAAGTTCATTTTATTCTCTCAATTATAAAAAGAACATTTTAGTCCCTATACATTTGAAAAGCTAACATTTCAGACCAAAATATTAAAGTTGTTGTTATTTGGCCTAAATATTTTGGTTTAAACACTCTTTAGGCCCCTCTCAATTTTGAACTCAAGAAAATTAATCTCTTTTAAAACATTCTTTTATAAATTTTTACATAAATTTTTTAAACGCATACGAAATTTAAATACAAAATTAATTCATATCTTAACCCAAAACTCTTTTATCTTCATTAAAAATAATATTACAATCACAAATTAAAAGGTGAACAACATTATAGATCATTCTTATTTACTCATTTTCAAAATGTACATTGAATAAATTATTCTCTTTTTTAAGAGGGATCAATTTGATCTGTTTGGAAATTGATAGTGACTTGAAGAGTGTTTCAACCAAAATATTTTAGCCAACTAACTATAACTTAAATTTTGTACCAAAATATTCATTTTTCAAACATACATGACCTAAGATGTCTTTTTTATATAGTAAAGAGACTAAAATGAACTTTTAGATATTGTACAAGGGTTAAAATGTTCTTTTATTGAGATCCATTAATTAGTCTAGTGGCTAAAGATGCTAATATTGCCCCATCTTATATGAGTTTGAATCTCGGCATGAGAATGTAATACCTTAATTTAATAAAAAAATTATTCTTTTATTATAGTTGAGGGACTAAAGTGAAATTTTAAATATGGTACAATGACCTTTAATGTACTAAGTGGATAAATAATACATCAACAATAATGTGTAAAAACTAAGTAAGAAGCAAAAAGATACCATTTACGCACAGAATCTATTCAAGGAAGGTTGGTGGTAAAATGTCATATGAAAATAAGATTAAATATTGAGAGGAATAATAAGAGAAACAAATACCTTAATTACTAATATTTAAATTTAGAAAAATCTAAAATTCTATTATACTGAAAAATTTAGATTGTCACTATTCATCTCGTATATCGAAGTTAATTGTACTACGCGTCCTTAAACTTAACCCTCATTTTAAATTGGCCTTTAAACTTTTGAACGTTTTAATTCCATCCTTAAAATATGATACTTACTTTAATTTGGTCCCCAAACTTTTGAAGATTTTAATTTCATCCTCAAACTATAATTCTCATTCTGAATTGATCCCTAAACTTTTAAAGATTCTAATTGCATCCCCAAATTATCAACATCTACTAATCACTCCCATGTTAATAAAATCATTATAGAAATTGTTATTTTTCATGTAAACATTGATGTGTATTATGTAATAATATGATGCGACATAAATGATAATTTGAGGAAGAAATTAGAACTTTCAAAAGTTTGGAACCAATTTAGAATGAGGGTCATAGTTTAGGAATGACATTAGAACATTCAAAAGTTTAGAACCAATTTAAAATGAAGTCATAATTTAGGGATGAAATTAATATGTTCAAAAATTTATAGACTATTTTAGAATGAATGTCATAGTTTGGAGACGAGTGGTGCAATTACCATTAAAATATAAAAAAGTTAAACAATGTGGTGCATCTAAATGAAGATTAGCATGCAAAAATATAGAATTAAGATTTAAGCTGTGAACGTAAGATATGAAGCTGGCCAAGAATCGCAATAGAAAACCAAAATCCCAAAATACCTTGGTGGTTAACTCCTTGGTTCCTGCTTGGACAACACTTGCAGCGGATGCTGCTACTGATGATAACATCCCAATCCCCTGCACCACAAACAAATTCAACCAATAACTCTATCATCATGAAATGAAAATGAAGATATAATTTCTTAACCTGAGATACAGCAGAGAACATATCCCCCTGAGGATCACTATTCCTCGGGGTAGACATAGGACTCGATCCAAACCCAACGTATTTCCCTCCTTGGGAAGGTGGTAGCCCTTCAGGCCTTGATTCATTCTCTGCCATCTTCCTAGCAAAATAGCTCTCCTTGTTCGCCACCGAAGCCTCCAGCTCCGATGCCGTGTATATATCCTCTGTGGACCTCGACTTCATGGGACCACCCCCTGCTTCCTCGCCATTCTTATTCCCTCCTCTAAAATCAGTCGCCGATTGATTCCTCCTCAAATCATTCGAAGATCTAAAAGAATCGTCATTATCCCAACTATCCCATTCTTCATCATCATAATTATCATTGTTATTATTACTATTACTACTACTTCCACCGTTGAGAGTCTCTTTCGAAATGGGTGGATCCTTCCACGGGCGGCCCTCGGCTAGGGCTTGGATACGATCGCGATAAATACTGGCGGCATTGGAGTTATATTTGGTGAGGATATCGGTTTCTTTAGGGATCCCGTATTGAGCCAAGAAAGCGTTGAGCTTCTCGTTACCGCCGGATTCCATTTTCTTGACCTGGATCTCGGACCATGAATCCATGGTAACGGATCGGACGAAAGAGATGTGGACACCTAAGCCACGGTGTTTTCCGGAGCATTCTAAGCACATGAAAACACCGTAGGAAACCGAAGCCCATTGGGGATTCTTTTGGTTACAATCGACGCAAGTTGTATTACCTGGCTGCGATTGGAGATTGCGTAGCCGTCTCATTGCCGCCATTTTTGAATCCGATTTTAATCGGATTCGGTTAAAGGGAAAAAGGAAAGAATTAGATCGGAAAAGAAATTCAGAGAAATGGAGCTATAAAAACAAAATTTGGGGAAAATGTCTAAAAAGAGAAATGGGAGGCTAAAATTTAATTGGGAGAAGAAGACCAGCCACACCGTTAAAACATTTTTAGGGGAATGGGTGGAGATTTAGACACGTGTCTGTGTGGAACAAAATATTCAACGGGTCTCCTCTTCCACTGCACCTGTGTTCCATTTAAAAACATCACAACTCACAAGTTGGGTTGTAAAAACATGTAATCGGATGAGTTTCAGGTCGGATAAAATCGGATACAAGTTATTTCAGGTTATTTTTCTGTTTTAACTTGAGTCGGGTCGGGTGCGGGTCCATTTCAGGTCGGGTCCATTCCAGGTCGGGTCAAAACGGGTCGGGTCCGAAGCAGATAATTGACAGGTTAATTCGGGTTCGGATACACTTCAGGTCGGGTTCATTTCGGGTTCGAGTAGACTTTAGGTCGGGTTCATTTCAGGCCGGGTTCATTTCGGATTCAGGTAGACTTCAGGTCGTGTTCATTTCAGGTCGAGTTCATTTCATGTCGGGTTCATTTCGGGTTCGGGTAGGCTTCAGGTCAGGTTCATTTCAGGTTGGGTTCATTTCGGGTTCGAGTGGACTTCAGGTCGGGTTCATTTCAGGTTGAAGTAATTTAAAAAAACAATGAAAAGAAAAATAATGAAAATGAGTCAATTTGGAATAAAAATAAAGTTATGTGAAGTATAATGAACAAATATATCAAAATAAATTTAGAAAACGTAAAAATACAATGAATATTGATCAAATTAGAATAAAAATAAAGTTTTGGGACTAGAATGAACAGAAATATCATATTAAAATTATAAAACATTGGGCATTCATTTGAAAAACAAATGAATATGGGTCAATTTGGAATACAAATAAACTTGTGGGGACTATAATGAAAAAAACAAATTAAAAGTATAAAACATCAGACAAATGAAAAATAATGAATATGTGTCAATTTGAAATAAAAATAAAATTTTAGTGACTATAATGAACAAATATATAAAAAAGATTAAAAAATACTAAAAAAGAAATTAGGGTCAATTTGGAATAAAAATAAAGTATTAAGGACTATAAAGAACAAAAATATCAAATTAAAACTATGAAACATTTTAAAAACAATGAATTATGGTCAATTTGGAATAAAAATAATGTTTTAGGGAGTATAATGAATAAAAATATCATATTAAAATTAGAAAATATCGGGCTAATTTTTTTAAAAAATGAATAGAAGTCAATTTAGAATACAAGTAAAGCTTTGGGGACTATAATGGAAAAACCATCAAGTTAAAAAACTAATGAAGAAATGTACCAAATTATAAATAAAAAACATCGGGTGGATATAAAAAAATAACGAATAGGGATCAATTTGGAATTAAATAAAAGTTTTAGAGACTAACATAAAAAATATTATGATATTAAAAAGTTAAAAACAATAGTCTAAATTAAAAAATAAAAATAAAAAGGGCTCAACTTGAAATAAAATTAGTTAATTAGATGTTAAGGACTATAAATTATAAAAAATAAATTAAAATTAAAATTAAATATATATATATATATATTATAATACATATGTATATAACGGTATATTAATTAATGTATATGTATACAATATACATATGTATATATATTATATTATAGGGTTTAGGGTTTTAGACTTTTAAGTTCCTACATACATTAAATAATAAATACATACATATTACATACATACATGATACATACATAACTTACATACATACATTATGATTAGGGTTTAGGGTTTCATGCATACATGATACGTACATTAACATTATAAAACCATAAACCTTTAAAACTAAAACACATACCCTAAAACCCTAAAAATGAATCACTATCCATAAAACAAAATTATAAAACAATACCAAATCAAATTAGTATGACTTAAAAAATATATACTAAAATATATATTATATATTTTAGTATGCCTTATTATTAAATTTGTCTATATATGCCTTAGTAAAAATTCTATATATACTATGTATTTTAGTATATATTAGATTTTTATTTATTAAAAATAAATATTTTTATTTATCAAGTTTATATTTATTTTTACTAATTACTTATTAAACAAATCTTTTATTTATTAAAAATAAATCTTTTAATTATATATATAATACATTTTGTTAGATACTTAACATTTTAAACTATTCAAATTATAGATAAAGACTTTTATAATAGTTCATAATATTACTTCATATCATATATTAAAAATATCATTATTACTTATTAAGTATCAATTATCAAACCAGGTCAATATCAGTTCAGGTACAAAATAGGTCGGGTCAAAAACAAGTCGGGTCTAATAACAGGTCGGGTTCAAAACAGGTCGGGTTCAAAACAGGTCGGGTCTAATAACAGGTCGGGTTCAAAACAGGTCGGTTTCAAAACAGGTCGGGTTCAAAACAGGTCGGGTAAAATCGGATCTCGGGTCGATTCAGTCAGGTAATATCAGGTAATTTGCCAAGTCGGTCTCGGGTTCGGGTTCGTTTCAGCCAGACACGGATCGAGTTCGGTTGCTACAGTAACAAGTTCAACTCGGGTTCGGGTCAGCAACAGTCAGTTACAGTTCGGGTTCGGGTCATCAAATTCTCGGGTCAAATCAAGTTCTGACTCGAGTAGGTTTCAGACAGATTTTCAGGTTCTGACTTGTTTTTACAACCCTACTCACAAGTGAGTCATTCAATTAATTTCTTAAAAAATAATATCAGTGAAAAATTAAATGATGTTCATCTGAAGAAATTTGAGTTTAATTATTTTGTTTACAAAGTATGTATGTATTCTCAAAGACTTAAAAATATGTAAAACTATATATCACTTTGTAATTACCATGAAACTATTCAAAAAATAATTAACTGAAAAAAACTCATTTTAAGTTTTGAGCTTCTCTAAAGTTGTTGTCGTCTCCATTGAACAATTTGAACTATGGTAAGATTTTTATTAGTGAGAGAAAAAACATATCACTAGATAGATGTTTTCTAACTCAAGGTTCAAAAAATTTAAAAGTTTATTGATAATTTCATGAAATTTGAGAGAGATTTTTGAGAATCTAATTTGATGAATTAAACAAAAATATTGAAGTGAAACTTATGATGAAATTTGAGGTTTAACGGTTACCATATACAATGATTAACAATTATCGGTGCGATGATGCGTGATATACAATAAATTAATTGAGTAAATTGATTATTACATAAAATGTTTTAGAGTCCGTTTCTAACTTAAATATATAATAAATTTAATTTAATTTTTATTTTGTTCTCTTTAGCGATTGTATATATTTTTTCAATCACTTTTTTATTCCATAAAATCTCCTTAAAACACTAACCTTGAAATCAAATCATGAATTACTGGGGAGGATTTCTTATATTTCTATTGTAATGTTTGAATTTTATTTTATTTTTGTTTTGTCACTTGTTTCAAATTTCTTATAAGCATATGTTATATTTTGTTAATCATCTTATTAGATATAGGCCCTGTTTGGCAATTAGCGGATAGCTGATAGCTGATAGCGGATTACATTAGCTGATAGCTGATAGCTGATAGTTGATTGTATTAGCTGATTTGACTAGCTGATTGTATTAGCTGATTGTATAAAAATGTTTGGTAAAATTAACTGATAGCTGATAGCTGTTTGATTATTTAAACAAGCAAAATGACATATAAGGACATGATTATATTCAATACTTGTTTGAATAATTTATCAGTTATGAATATTTTGTATCTAATAAATATTAATTAGATTTGTAAAAATTATTTTTAATATAAATTTCCTAAACATATTTGAAAGATTTATATATTAATTTATTATTTATATAATTATTAAAAAAATTATATGCACATATATATATGTAATAATAAAAAATAGAATTAACTTACAAATATCACCATATAAATTAGTAGTAACAACAAATAAGTCGAATATTTAATATGTTATTATTTATATTAAAAATTGTTATTATTTAATTTAAGTTATTTGGAGATTTTTGGTAATTGTTAAGGGTAAAAGAGTCATTACAACTCTAATATCAAACCTCTAATCTCAAAAAGCTCATATTAGGAGCTTTTTCAAAATTAGCTTTTTCACCTCAATCCGCTCTTTCAATCCGCTATTTACCAAACATCAATATTAGCGGATTTGACTAGTCAAATCTCTAATTATATCTCAAACCTCTATTTACCAAACAGGGCCATAGCCTCGTAGTATGTACGTACATACACAAAAACATAGGCCTTTTTAGGGAAATATTGTACATAAAATAAAGAATTAGGGAAATAAAATTTCTCCAACAATAATTAGGGAAATGTGGTGATTGCTATAGTAAACAATAATATTGTCGTTTGCAGGTGGCGATATCGATTTGTTTATTTATTTTTATTAAATCGACGCTATATGCAGGTGGTGACACCAATTTTTTTAATTCTTTATTACATCGACGCCATATGCATGCGGCGATCTCATTAATTTAATATTTTTTAAAAAACCCACAACAAAGATGAAATACATTGTTCTGTTGCTCTTCCTCTTTTCTCAACCAGTAATATATGAACGAGAAATTGGTAAATGCTCATGCTAGCGTCGATGCCAATCTTGCGACCAAAATACCTTTCTAATTTATGCCCCTTCATGGACTTAGGTGCATTGCCAGTCAAAAGCTTCGTTAAATCTCCATCGTTAAATTTAAAACCCGAAATATTGATCAATTTTCCAGCAAAGAAAGCCCCAACGATTTTGTGTTTGAGATAAGTTGTTCTACATTCAAGGATCTACATTTTGAGGTAAAAATCATCAAGTTTGGTGGAAAATGAGTTTAGGTGGGGGTTGAGGAAGAAGAGCGGAAATGAGAGTTTTGACTCCATTTCTTATTGTAGAATCATACATTTAGTTTCTTTTAATCTCCCAGCAATGTTGTAACTCATCTTACTACATTTTCTTGTAGTTAAAGAGTGGGAAATTCTTCCAAGGAGCTTGGGAAGAAGAAAGCTTGAGGGCTTGGTTTGGGACTTCTTTTCCAGTGTTATCATTAAGGTTAGTACACTACTAACTCCAATGCCTTCATGGGCATCATAAAATAAATTGCTTGTTGCTTGGTTTGATATTTTGGCTCCTTGAGTGCTTAAGACCCCTTTAATGGCTAAATTCGAAATTAGTGTTGAAATGATGTAAAATTGGTAGGAAATCACTTAAACTACCTTCCATAACTTGTAGGTTTGATTTGGGGTTTTTCCATGAAGGTTTTGGGGTGTTAGAAATGATTTAAGATCTCTAGAATTTGAATTTTGGGCTCGTGTACTGATACGGGATGAACATGTATCGGTACCTTATGTCTTGAGTGATGAACTCAAGCTATTTTTGAAGGGCGTATCGATATGGGCTTAGGCCGTATCGGTACCCCCTACTTTACTCAAATTCCAAATGGCAAAAAATGTACCGGTACGCTTGGGGCGTATCAGTACCGATGGGGTATCGGTACATGACCCCCGTGTATCGGTATGAGGTGTTGGTTAAACCCATTGTACTTATGAGCCAGGTATCAGTACGCATATGATGGGTATCGGTACCCATAGAGGCGTATCGATACATGCTGCTGGGTATCGGTACTCATAGAGGCGTAACAATACATGATGGTGGGTATCGATACCCATTGGGTAATCTGCCCGAAAATTACGTTTTGAGTTCGAGGGACCTATAATTCAAGGACTAAGGCCCAATGGGATTCTAATATGGTAAAATGAATAGTAAAACCAAGAAACTGAGATTTAAACCTTATATATGAGCATAACGTGTAATTAACATGGTAAAGCCATGGGTGACTTGCTTTTAGTAACAATAGGGATTCTTGGTGGATCGGGTATATGTTGTGTGCCACGTAAGGGAACCTAGTTGGTTGAGTCATTTGATTGATAAGATTTGGATACCTAGCGAGAGTGTTGCAACACCATGGTAAGTGGCTTGAATGAGTGATTCGATGCTATATGACTTCGGACCTCATTTATTGATACTCAATGAGAGATTCCGAGTATGAGTGCTTGATCCAAGGCTATGTGGTACCGGATCTCACCCCAATGTACGATCCTGAGATTTAGAACATAACAATCTGAGAGGTTGCCGTTCCTCAGTTGGACAATTTGCAGCCGGGAGTTATTAAACCACCTCTTTAAGCTAGCAATTTCGAGTTGAAGTCGATCATGTTTCAAATGCTCAACTCAAATGGGCACTATGTGGGGTTTCCACACGAAGACGCTAGAGAGAATCTTCAATTATTCTTATTAATTTGTGCTTCTTTTAGCCAACAAGATGTTCATGATGATGCCTTACGTATGTAATTATTTCCGTATTCTTTGTAGGGAAGAGCTCGCACGTGTTTTCGTGGTCTCTCTGTTGGATCTGTCATGTCATGGAATGACCTCACAATGCAGTTTGTGTTGCGCTTTAATCCACCGACAATGAACTCACGTCTGAGAATGATATCACTGCATATTATCAATTGGATGATGAAACTCTCCACACTACATGGGAAAGATATAAGTTATTGTTGCGATGATGTCCCAACCCTGGCCTTCAACAAGAAACTCAAATTGAGATTTTCTACAATGGGTTGAATGCGGCCACAAGACATCTAGTCGACGGATCATCTAATGGACCTTTACTTGATTGCATTTACACTACTGTTGTTAGAGTGTTGGAGCAACTTGCATAAAATGACTCTCAATATCCTATTTCAAGAGCTTCTTCATGCAAAGCTGCAACATGAATTTTCGAGCTGGATCATATTTATACTATAAAGGCTCAAATTTCATCTTTAGAGAACACAAAATCAAGAATATGGAAGGCACAAGTGAAGTTGCTCCTATTCAGCTAGCTCAACAAACTACTACACATGTGTTATCTTGTGAGATTTGTGGTGAGAACCATAGCTATGAAGATTGCCCACAACATGCAGAGAATGCTAGCTATGTAAGGAATATGAGGGGTAATACCATGGGCAACTCTTACAATACAATGAATAAGCAATATTGGGGAAATCCCTATTCTGCACAAAACTTAGGAGTATTCCTGACAAGTCGTCGTTTAACCGGTCAAAAATAAATAAATAAATAATTAACCTCTTTCAACAATAAATAAAATAAAGAAATTGAGTAGATATAGGGAAAGAGGGTCGATCCACGAGGAGATTAGCTGGAATTATTGACTGAAGATTGCTTCGATTACTACTTCCAGGAATATCTGCAAAAATAATTAAATAAAATGGGGGGAGTGATTTGATATTGGATGAAGTAATAAAATAAAAATGCAAGAATTAAAATAATAAGAAAAACCAAATATGCAAATTAGCCTCGAGCTAGCCTTGTCAATTCCTTCGATCATTGAAATGGATTTTTACTCCAGGGATCATGTCGGTTACAGTCTGCGAGGCCCAACCCGTCGCAACTTGCTTCTCTCTCGAGTAACCAATCCTCCCAAGTCTATCTTCGAAGGTTGGTTCTTAAACAAATTAACCACGTCTATCGCCGTTAAAATATTTAGTTTTAAAAACAGGAAAAGTCCGACTCAGAAATTGTCTTAAAAAAGAATCGCTTCTGATTTTATCTTTCCTTAGCGGACCGCCGCTAAGAGTGTTCACAGGAAGTCGAAATTGCCACAGGCCGATCCTTCCTCCCAACTATGTTTTTAAACGATTCCAGACCAACGAGCTCTTTTTGATTTGAAAAACGATTAAAAAATTTTAGTAAAGCCGATTGCCAAACTATCTAAACAGAAAGATAAAAATGTATTCCCGAAGGAATTTAGGCAATGTTCAATTCTCACGATTAGAATTGGTTTAGCTAGCTCTTGGCTTAAGAAATTTAGTTAAGCATGATATTAATTATCATACTTAACTTGGTTTTTGGAAAATAATTAAATAGCATAAAAATAAAACAAGAAAATAAAGTAAAAGAACTTTTATTAAAACTAAAAATGTTTCAAGCTAGAAGATGAAAACTAAAATGAATGATTGATGGATGAATGATCTAAGCCTTTACCAAGGGTGGTATTTATAGGCTTAGATTTACAAAGATAAAGTGATGAAATAATTTAAAATAATAAACAAAAGATAAAACAATTCAAATGTTTTGAAATTTAAATGCAGGAATTTAATCGGATAAGCTGATAACATCTTCCAGAACGTTCCAAAAGCTTCTAGAAGTCGTCACGTCATTGCCACGTCACTGCCACGTCAGACGCGTCGTGCCCGGTGTCGTGCCCATGATGCCAGTCATGACAGAATTATAATAAAAACTGCAGAAATGCCTCATTTTCACTGCTATTTACAGAATTGGGTCCCTGCACAAAATATAACGAAAACAACATGGATTAAGCAGCAAGAAGTCCCAATAGCTAGAAAAATAACAAATGAAATATGTCATATTTGAGCACTCATCAAATTCCCCCTCACTTGTCTCATACTTGTCCTCAAGTATGTCCGAAAAAATCATAAACCCAAGAATGCATTTCTCAACCATTACAAACATCAAACATAATCATAAGAGTTTTAGCACGAAAGGAGGTTCATGAAAGAAACATAACTAAAACCAAATAGATACAAACAAAGAGCAGCCCTTATCCCTTCCAATTACCTATCAAGCATTAATCAAATTCTAACCTAGTCTTAATCCTCACCAAGGTACACTCAAGAGCACTCAAAGTGTTTTAAAGGTAAATTTAAAGCAGAAACACTCAAAGTCATGCATGAACAAAGGTTTCCATAAGCTTGTAACAAGTTCAATTCTCCACTACTTTATTAGAATCAAGGTGCAAAAATCATTAGGTCTTTTATTCAAGGTGTAATGTGGGTTTAGAAAAAACTAAAAAGTAGAAAGATGGAAAGAAAAGGCAAAAAAAGATGATCAATGCAAGATATTTCAAACATAAAGCAGCGAAGACAAAAGAGGAGTTAAAAATGGGCAAGCAAACACATTTCTTTTTTTTCTTTTTTTCTTTTTTCGAAACTGTTTTTTTCTTTTCCCTTTTTTTTCTTTCGAAGCAATTGCTTCTTTTTATTCTGTTTTTTTTTCTTCTTTTCTTTTTCAATTTTTTTTCTGAAAAATTCTGCCCTTATTCGAATTGCAGCTCCTTATTTGCCTAGTAATATAGTTTCTAGCATTTGATCAATCAAAAAGTGGTTAAGCCAAGGGAATGGGGTGTAAGGCTAACAAGGGTTCACTAGGCGATGAGAAAGGGTAAATCAAAATAAAAGGGAAGGAAAAGGTTTAAAGCCTAATGCCTAAATCATTTTAAAGCACCTCGTTCTTAGTGTAGTCTCGAATTGTAAGCAGGCCACAAGTTCTAGATTCCTAAAATTCAGGATGACACTCTCAAGCAAAAGAAACGAGCATAATATGAAGAATGCATGCTCAAGGCTCAAATCTTACCAAAATTGGGCTAATTTGATTAAGCTAGGTGAGAAATTTAATTAACACTATCAAGAGTAATTAAAAGAGATGTCAAACTGTAGATTACCCATATCATTTGATTATCAAAATGCTCCAATTCAATCATTCCTAAGCATTAGAACAATTATAACATGCCGGATATAATGCAATGGCCAGAAAAAAAAATCATCTTAAGGTTTAATCAAAATCAAAACATATTATCAAACAAGCAGACAAGTGGTAATTTACCCTCCCCCTCACTTAAATGAATTGCCCCAATTCAGAAAAAATTAAGGAAATAAATAGGTAATAAAGGCAAAAGATACTCCCCGTGAGTGATGAAATTGAGTCGATGGGAATGGTGCACTATGAGTGGCTCGGATCAGCGGCGACAGAGGGCTTTGAATAGACTGCCGGATGTGCGAAAGAGGGTGCAGCGAAGGGTGGTTCAGCATTTTTTTTTGGGCACCCGTCGAATGGTTGCTGGTCGTCGGCCACCACGGCGAGGAGGAGGTGTGGGGCATGGTGGAGTCGGCGTGGCTGAATCGGCTGTGCTGTTGGAGAGACGCGAACGACGGACGATGGTTGTGGGTGAAGGCGGAGGTGTTGTGGAAGCCGTAGGAATGGGGGCTTTCTGTGGTGTGGGGCATTGCGACTGAGTGAGTTGTGTTTTAGGGATTTGGTGGTTTTGCGGGAAAGAAAGAAAGGGAAAAGGGGAAAGGTTTCAAAGGGGGGGGGGGGAAATAAAGGAAGGAAAACAATTCTTACTTTATTTTATTCCTAAGCAACCAGTCAATGGGTTTTGAAAATGGTTGGAAAGGGTTTGCTATCATGCGCCATTAAGTGGAAAGGGATTTTGCTATCGTGCACCACTTTCAATGGGACTGCAGCTTATGATCGAAGAGTTCTTGCTGTGTGAAAAAAAATCCTGCAGAAAAATTATTAAGGTAATTAGAAAAAGAAAAATAAAGGAAAATAAATAAAATATAAAAAGAAAGAAAATTAAAATTAACGAAAATAAAAAAGAATGGGCTGCCTCCCATTTAGCGCTTTGTTTAACGTCGTTTAGCTCGACGACCTTTGTTAAATTTTTTGTTCTTCAAAAGCAAGTTCTTCAAATAAGCGGTAATGTCCATCGCTCGTCGTTTTAACGTCTTCCTTCATCTTTCTTTTTGTGCACAAACAACAGCTAAGCTTCTACCTTCTTCCCAAGACGACAACTTACTCAAGATGATGTTTGGTAAAGTTTGGTTGTCGCCTAAAAATATATAATCAAACCATTCCAACCTTGGCTTTGGTTCCTGCAAAATTGATGGAAAATGTTTAGTTCGAATTGGAATTAATCGAAAATCAGAAAGGGAAGAAAGATTTGAAATGATTTCGCCTTTGTTTTTATCGTCGAGATCTGCGAATTCCCTACAAAATTCATAACACATATCAGTTTCGATCAAATCATTAGCTAACGGATCTATAATATCAACGAAATTTAAACTTGCGACCGAATCAGGATACTTCATAGCTTTATACATATCAAATTTAACTACTTCCCCATCAAATTCCATAGTTAAGATGCCGTCGCGGACACCAATCTTTGTATGCGCAGTTGATAGGAAAGGTCGGCCAAGCAAGATTTCGGATCCGTTGTTGCTGCGATCATTTTCCATGTCAATTATATAAAAATCAGCAGGGAAAATAAGATTTTTTACCTGTACCAACACGTTTTCTAGTACTCCCTCGGGGTAGATGACTGAACGATCAGCTAGTTGAACCGTCACTCGCGTTTCTTTCAATGGTTCAGTCGAAATTTTGTTGTAAACGCTCAACGGCATGACGTTGATAGACGCGCCTAAATCGCACATCGCTCTTTTTATCCCAACATTCCCAATTTTACAAGGAATCGCAAACATACCTTGATCCTTGTACTTTGGCGGCAATGGTCTTTGAAGAATAGCCGAAACGTTCTCACCAAGGTTAACTTTTTCATTCCCAGACAATCGCCTTCGGTTTGTGCATAGCTCTTTCAAAAATTTTGCGTACTTAGGGACCTTCCGAATAACATCCAAAAGTGGAATGTTAATTTCCACTTTCTTGAATACATCCAAAATTTCCTTCTCTTCCTCCTTTTTATCTCGTTTCGCCAATCTACCTTGAAAAGGAGGAACAGGTTCGTAAGTAGAAACAGAAATATTGGATTTAGAGTTACCTGCACTGGGTGGAGACTTTTCGTTCTGGTCCTTTGGAGAGCTGCCTTGCTCGTCGGATTTTTGCTCATCTTGCTTGGGCGGTTTAGGCGTTATCACCGTTCCACTACGCAAAGTTATCGCACTAACGTTTTCCCTTGGGTTGGTTTCGGTTTGGGATGGTAACTTTCCCTGGGATTCTATACGGCTAACGGCTTGAGCTAGTTGGCTTATTTGTTTGTCGATTTGTTGGAGGTGGGATTGTGTTTGGGTTTGGAATTTTTCCTGCGAAACTGCCAGCCTTTCAACAATAGATTCAAGGGAGGATTTCTGAGGGGTTTGATTTGGGTAGGGAGGTTGTCTAGCTTGGAAATTTGGATTCCTATTACCATAGCTAAGGTTAGGATGATCTCTCCACCCAGGGTTGAATGTGTTGCTTTGCGGATTGTAGGGTCTTTGGGGAGGTCCGGGAAAATTGTTTAAGGCGTTGACTTGGGCATTAGTCGTTTCCCTCAACATTGGGCATAGATCAGTGGCGTGATCGTGCATAGTACAAATCCCACATGCCTTAGCAACTCCTATTTCTCCTGAAACAAGTGAATGCACAATATTAGTCAAATTATCAATCTTATTTTCTAATGTAATTGTGCTTACTGAATGAACCCGTCGACTGGGTTCACTTGCAGAACCAAATTGTTGTGAATTCGCAGCCATTGTGGAGATTAATGTTCTTGCTGCAGTAGGAGTCAAGTTGACGAGTGCGCCGCCGCTTGCCGCATCTACCATTTTTTTGTCCATCGGTAACATTCCTTCGTATAGATACTGAAGGAGTGTCTGCTCGGATAAGCCATGTTGCGGACAGCTTGCACATAGCTTCTTGAACCTTTCCCAATAATCATATAGGGATTCGTCGTGCATTTGTTGGATACTCAAGATGCTTCGCCTAAGTTCAGTCGCTTTTGCTGCAGGGAAATACATGTCAAGGAAAACACGAGAAATATCAGCCCATGTATTAATAGAATTCGGAGGTAAATAAAATAACCATTCTTTAGCCATTCCGGCTAAAGAAAAAGGAAATGCCCTTAGTTTTATCTGATCCTCTGAAACTCCTTGCGGTTTCATGCTGCTGCACACCATGTGAAATTCGGTAAGATGCTTATGTGGGCTTTCAGTAGGTAAACCGTTAAAGGTAGGGAGTAGATGAATTAATCCCGTTTTGAGCTGAAAGGGAGTGTCGCCTTGAGGAAAAGCGATGCAAAGGGGTTGTTGCACAGTAGGAGCTGCGTTCAGCTCTCGAATCGTTTGGTCCGCCATTGTTTCTGGTTCCTGTGTAGGTTCTTCGATTGGTGTAGATTCGGAGGTGGATTCTTGTTCGGGTTGTCGTGTGCTTTGTTGTTTCTTTCGTCGAAGGGTTTCGCCGTGAGTTCTACGAGCGCTTGCTTCGATTTCCGGGTTATATGGAGCTAAAGTACCCGGATTCTTCCTGGTCATAAAATAAAACAAAAATCAGTCAAAAATTGCCGAAAATAAATCTCCCCGGCAACGGCGCCAATTTTGACAAGTCGTCGTTTAACCGGTCAAAAATAAATAAATAATTAACCTCTTTCAACAATAAATAAAATAAAGAAATATAGTAGATATAGGGAAAGAGGGTCGATCCACGAGGAGATTAGCTGGAATTATTGACGGAAGATTGCTTCGATTACTACTTCCAGGAATATCTGCAAAAATAATTAAATAAAATGGGGGGAGTGATTTGATATTGGATGAAGTAATAAAATAAAAATGCAAGAATTAAAATAATAAGAAAAACCAAATATGCAAATTAGCCTCGAGCTAGCCTTGTCAATTCCTTCGATCATTGAAATGGATTTTTACTCCAGGGATCATGTCGGTTACAGTCTGCGAGGCCCAACCCATCGCAACTTGCTTCTCTCTCGAGTAACCAATCCTCCCAAGTCTATCTTCGAAGGTTGGTTCTTAAACAAATTAACCACGTCTATCGCCGTTAAAATATTTAGTTTTAAAAACAGGAAAAGCCCGACTCAGAAATTGTCTTAAAAAAGAATCGCTTCTGATTTTATCTTTCCTTAGCGGACCGCCGCTAAGAGTGTTCACAGGAAGTCAAAATTGCCACAGGCCGATCCTTCCTCCCAACTATGTTTTTAAACGATTCCAGACCAACGAGCTCTTTTTGATTTGAAAAACGATTAAAAACTTTTAGTAAAGCCGATTGCCAAACTATCTAAACAGAAAGATAAAAATGTATTCCCAAAGGAATTTAGGCAATGTTCAATTCTCACGATTAGAATTGGTTTAGCTAGCTCTTGGCTCAAGAAATTTAGTTAAGCATGATATTAATTATCATACTTAACTTGGTTTTTGGAAAATAATTAAATATCATAAAAATAAAACAAGAAAATAAAGTAAAAGAACTTTTATTAAAACTAAAAATGTTTCAAGCTAGAAGATGAAAACTAAAATGAATGATTGATGGATGAATGATCTAAGCCTTTACCAAGGGTGGTATTTATAGGCTTAGATTTACAAAGATAAAGTGATGAAATAATTTAAAATAATAAACAAAAGATAAAACAATTCAAATGTTTTGAAATTTAAATGCAGGAATTTAATCGGATAAGCTGATAACATCTTCTAGAACGTTCCAAAAGCTTCTAGAAGTCGTCACGTCATTGCCACGTCACTGCCACGTCAGACGCGTCGTGCCCGGTGTCGTGCCCATGATGCCAGTCATGATAGAATTATAATAAAAACTGCAGAAATGCCTCATTTTCACTGCTATTTCCAGAATTGGGTCCCTGCACAAAATATAACGAAAACAACATGGATTAAGCAGCAAGAAGTCCCAATAGCTAGAAAAATAACAAATGAAATATGTCATATTTGAGCACTCATCAATTCCGCTCTAGGAATAATTCTTTTCAAAGAAATTTTAGTGTGCGAAAAGGGAATTTTAGTTATTCGCAACAACAATATACACCTCAAGCTCCATTGTAGTCACAACAGGACATGATGCAACCACAATATTCTCCTTCACAAACTCAACAATCGTAGTATGGCGTGCAATCATAGTATGGAGAGCACCGTCTCAGATACAGTCACAGACTAGACAATATGCTTTGTGATCTATATCTGATCTATTTGCTTTATTTGAGGAAATGATGCGCAAACACTTTTCTCTAACTGAAGCTGTAGTACAAGGTCACTCTTCTTCGATCCGTACTCTGAAAGCTCAATTGGCTACTAATATGAGCTCTCATCAACCAGGCACATTTCCTAGCAATATCGAGAGCCCGGTAATCAATGGTAAAGAACACAACAAGGCTATTACTCTTCGTAGTGGCAAGAAAACTGTTGATTGAACGCAACAATCACCCATATCTATTCAAGAGCGAGGGGAATCATCGAAAACTAATCCAATATTGAAAGATGGAATGGAGGATGGTGAGAAGGAAAATACACCTCTAGATATTACTCCGCTACCACCCGTTTTACAATTAAGTTGTTGGTGGAATCTCAGACGTCAGTGTAATCAGCAAATCCTCCATCTCCACCCTTTCCTTAGAGATTCAAGAACACTGAGTATGACAATCAATTTCAATTATTTCAAGATGGATGCTCTTACTCAGATTCTAAATTATGCAAAGTTCATGAAGGAAATTCTATCCAAGAAGAAAAAGCTCAATGCTATAGGGATACTTGCGCTCACAAAGGAGTGCAGTGCACTTATATCCACTAATTTACCAAGAAAAATTAAAGACCCCAACAACTTCATCATTCCCTGTTCTATTGGATATCACTACTCCAACAAAGCTTTTTGTGATATGGGGGCCATTATTAATCTAATGCCTTAATCAACTTTCTAAAGGTTAGGCATTGGACAAATGAAACCTACTGTAGTCACATTGAAACTAGGGCTGTAAATGAGACGAAACGAATTGCGAGCTACTCAAGCTCGACTCGGTGAAAGCTCGACTCAATTAGACTCGACTTGAGCTCGAACTCGGCTCGAGTTCTTAACGAGCCGAGCCGAGCTACTTGATACCGACTCAAAAAGCTCGCGAGCTACTCGAAAAATACAATATACTAAATTTTTTATTTTTTATAATTTAAAATCTAAATTACTAAACTTAAAACCTTAAAATATAAACCCTAAACATAAGTCTCAAACCCTAAAATCTAAATCTTAAAGTCTAAACCCAACAACCTAAACCATTAAACCCTAAAAATATCAAGCTTGAGTTTACAAAACTTATGTATCAAAGTTTTTTCTTGATAGGGCTTTAAATGAGACATGACAAATGGCGAGCTACTCAAGTCCGACATGGTCAAAGATTGGTCAACACTTGACTCAATTGAGGTCGAACTCGACTCAAGTTCTTAATGAGCCAAGCCGAGCCGAGCTCAGATTTATCAGGCTCATTTAAAATCACTAAAGCTCGAACTCGACTCGAAATCTTAATGATCCGAGTCGAGCTCAGCTCTACTCGAGCTCGACTCGACTCGTTTACACCCCTAATTGCAACTAGCAGACAAATCTTTGACTCATCCAAATGGACAAAGTAAAGATGTGCTTGTTCGCGTGGATAACTTTATATTTCCAATAGATTTTATTTTTCTCGATTGTGAGGTAGACAATGATGTTCCTATTATTCTTGGCCGACCATTCTTAGCAACCAGGAAGACTATAATTGATGTATCTAAAGGGGAACTTATAATGCGGGTCGATAATGATCAAGTTACTTTTGGGATGTTTAAATGCAGATCTCGACATTAATAGGGAGGAATGCCATCATATTGATGTTCTTGACAATATCATCTAGGAAGACTTGAATCATCATAGTATACTCATTGCTGAGGACGTTGCGCTGACAGATATAAAAGACAATCTCTTAAATTGTGACAACATTGTTAAAGTGCTCACTGTTGCTGTTCAACACAAATGGCAGGTTAATTCTCTAGATTTAGCACACCATACAATTCCTACTTTTAAACCATCTATTGAAGAAGCTCCTACGCTGGAACTGAAGCAATTACCAGCTAATTTTAAGTATGTATTCCTTGGAGATGCGAAAACACTCCCAGTCATTGTCTCCACAACTCTGGATGCAATTCAAGAAGATAAGTTGATAAATATTCTAAAGCAGCACAAATGTACTATTGCTTGGACCATTGCTGACATTAAGGGCATTAGTCCATCTTTGTGCATGCATAAGATCAAGCTGGAAGATGATAGGAAACAATCTATTGAGTTGCAACGCCGACTCAATGAAAAGATGAAAGAAGTGGTCAAGAAAGAAATTCTAAAATGGTTGGACGTTGGTATTATCTATGCTATTTCTGATAATGCATAGGTCAGTCCAGTCCATTATGTTCCTAAGAAAAGTGGCATCACTGTTGTCTGAAATGATGCTGATGAATTGATTTAAACTCGTATTCCTATTGGTTGGCGAATTTGTATAGATTATATGAGACTTAATGTAGCCACAAGAAAAGATCACTCCCCTCTTCATTTTATTGATTAAATGCTCGATCGGCTTGCGGGTAGGGAGTATTATTATTTTCTAGATAGGTATTCTGGCTAAAATCAGATTGATATTGCACATGAGGACCAAGAAAAGACTACATTTACATGCCCATTCGATAAATTTGCCTTTTTTTTCGCATGTCTTTTGGTCTTTGCAATGCACCAACTATATTTCAAAGGTGCATGATGGCAATATTCTCAGATATGATTAACAATTCCTTGAATATCTTTATGGATGATTTTTCGGTGTATGGGAATAACTTCAACCATTGTGTCGACAATCTTGAATGCGTATTGCAACAATGTGAAGAAACTAATCTTGTTCTAAATTGGGAGAAATGTCATTTAATGGTCACAGAGAGAATTGTTTTTGGCCATCGAATTTCTAAAGAAGGAATTAAGGTCGATAAAGCTAAGGTGGATGCTATTGAAAGATTGCCTCCACAATCTAATGTAAAGGGCATTTAGAGTTTTTTTTTGGGTTAGGCGGGATTCTATAGAAGATTTATTTGTGATTTTTCAAAAACCACAAAGCCGTTATGTTTATGGCTGGAGCAGAACAAGAAATTTGTTTTTGATGATGCATGTTTGGATGCATTCAATAAAATTAAGAAGCAGCTTGTGAACGTACATATCGTCGTTGCACCCAATTGGGAGCAACCATTTGAACTCATGTGTGATGCTAGTGATTTCACAATTGGGACAATTTAAGGTAAAAAAAAGAGACAAGGTATTTCATGCAATCTATTATTCTAGTAAGACTCTAACTGAAGCTCATATTAATTACACTACTACTGAGAAAGAGCTATTAGCAGTAATATTTACTTTTGATAAGTTTTGTTCTTACCTTGTGGGCACAAAGATTACAGTGTTCACTGATCATTATGCCTTGAGATGCCTCTTTGCTAAAAAGATGCAAAACCAAGGTTGATTTAATGGATCTTGTTGTTACAAGAATTTGACATCGAGATAAAGAACTGAAAATGGTTAGAAAATCAAGTTGTCGATAATCTTTCGAGATTGGAATCAGACAACGAAGATGGAAATAAACTGTAAATTGTCGATACATTTTCTGATGAAAGCTTTTTGCTGTGAACGCAACACCTTGGTACACTGATTTTGTCAATTACCTTGTGTGCAGAAAAACTACTTTGGGTGCCTGTAACCCCTTTGACCGACCTAGACGCTCGACCCGATCGAACCAAATGGGTTACACGGGGAATATTAAAGTAAACTGGGAAGTTTACCTCAATAAACGACCCTATTTTTTCTTATTATCTTGTCTAGATGCACATTGTTACCCAAAGTGTTTAGACTCGTAGAGGAAGAATCATCAACTCAAACGGACATCGATTTAGCATTCAATTGATTACAAACAAGTGATAGGGACCAATTTGTAAATTTCACAAAATACAGGGACTTCATCCAATTTTAGGTCACCATCCTTTAACTAGTCATGTCACATGCCACTGTGTCAAATCTCAGCTCAATCCGATCATTCAAACACATTCAATTGAACATCCAAACATTTAGTGACCAAAATGGAAGAAAACAGAACATCAAAAAGCCTTAATTAACCAACTTACCAGCCGAGCGTATCGATACACTTCAGCCTGTATCGACATGCCATTTTCTTGTCAATATCTCAGATTTCCAGTAGCACAAAAGGTTATCGATACGACCTTGTGTACCGATACAATTTCTCATTTTGCCATTTAGCCGAATCGATACGATCTACCCTGTACTGATACGATATGCCTATTTTGGCTATATTGTACCAATACATTAGCCCGCGTATTGGTATGCTTGGGTCTGTAATGTCACATTTGCTGGTTTTTCACACTTTAATGCACCCATAACCACTCAAGCATTCTTCCAACATGTATATAATATAAGTGTTGAGTGCATAAAAGTTCTATATTTTACCCCTCATCTACCCATATTTTTGCTGCACTCAAGGATGATTAATTGCATTTAGGATAGATTTTTGCATACACATCACAATTAGATAAAACTGCACAGATGCTGCTGAATTTGGTCACTTTTGCAGGTATCTGCCACGACAATAATACAGGGTTGCAAAGGAGTAGAGACGGGTTGCAGAGCTGGAGTCGAAGGACGAAGAGCACTGTCTGTCGTGACACCTGCTGTGGCAGCAATGACGATAGAGAGACACTTAGGGTGAAAAGTGAAGTGGAGCTCGACAGATAGAGGATTTCAAGCCGATCTGTCGTGGATTTCAAGCCTTTATTAATGATTTTTAAGTGGTTTTAATGTTAGAAACAAGAAATTATCTTAAAACTCAAGATTTTGGAAGAGATCTTGAAGATTTTTGTGGTGAATGATTGGGCTCTTTTTTGAGATGGTTTTATAATGTATTTTGGATGTTAATTGATGTTATAAATGAGGTTTTATCAATCAAATCTCGAATAGGTTTGTTTTCCTAAGTTTTGCTTGTTAGAATGATGGTTTTTGGGGTGGTTTTGTTGTTATGCTGTTGCTGGAGGTATGAAGGCATGTTTATGTTGCTTTTTGATGTTAATTTATGTTTAGAAAAGGTTGGAAGTGATAGATCTTGGCTGAGCTTTGTTTTGAGAGAGTTTGGAGATGATTTCGGTTGTTTTTGGTAGCCGAAATGAGGTTCTTGAGTAGAGCAGCGAGTTGGGTTGTGTGGCTGGTGATTTTAATGCATGGTAGTGCATTAATCTTCTGCTCTTATGTTTTAAAAACATGGGAGAGTGATCCGGAAGCGATTGAGGTAGCATTGGAGGTTTCGGACGCTTGGGAGGCTTGTCGGCTAGCATAGTGTTGTGTATCGGTGAGTGAGATCGTGTTTTCCAGCTTTGGAATGATTTTGAAAAGAGATTTGGGAACTTAAATTTAGGCTTGGAACGCCGGTTTAAGTTTGGAAGTAAGTGAAGTGGATTTCTCTCTCAATTGTGCTATTATTGTTTTGGAAACTATCAAAATGGATTTTGATGTGATTGTTTTGGCAATGTGGTTTAATTTGTTGTTTGATCTTGGTTTTTAAGCATGTTAGTTGGTTTTCAAACTTGGTTTGAAGAGTGATGCATGAAATTAATATTCCTTGAGAGTATGTGTTGTTAATTTGCGTCTTTAAGACAATGTTCGGTATTTTTACCTTGTAGGCGTTGCATGCTTTAAAAACAATGAGTGTGTTGATGGTTTCAACATGATTTATTGGCATATGTGATGTAAAGATTACCGGATATATTGACCGATCAATAGGATGTAAAGTGCACTATAAACTATAATTCGTACGTGCTCTTGGGATTTATCCCAAAGAGAGAGACCAATGATGGGCATTCCATTGGAGTAGGTCTTGGTGAAATATCCAAGCTTTTTGGCAACAAAAGTTATTGCCATGAGACCGATGATGGGCATTCCATCGGAGTAGGACTTGGTGAAGCATCCAAGCTTTTTGGCAACAAGAGTTATTGCCATGAGACCGATGAGGGGCATACCATCGGGGTAGGACTTGATGAAATACTCAAGCTTTTGGGCGGAAGTAGAAACCGCCATGTGAGTACGGTGTTGGTAGAAGCCACCGGAAAATTATGTTCTAGACGGGTGAGTACGGTGATGGTAGATGCCACCGAAAGTGTCTAGTGAGTTGTCCGCATATCCGTGTACAATAGAGTATGTAAATGCCAATATATGAGAATGTGTGTCACATGTACCAATGCTTGAAAAGTTTTATGCTATGAGAATTACATATTAGATAGTGAGATTATGAAATGCTTTTGTGTAACAAGCATGAGTGGCTTTGCCATGAGCTTTGCATAGGTTGCATGCATGAGATAGCTAGATGGTACATGTGGTTTTCAAATGAAGATCTTGAGTTTATGAAATGCTTTTGAGTAACAAGCATGTGTGGCTTTGCCATGAGTTTTGCATTGGTAGGATGCATGAGATAGATATTTGATACACGAGATTTCAAATGGTGTTTTGCTTTGAAATGGTTTTCAAGCATGAGAAAGGAAAAGTGTGGAGTGGAAATGGTTTCCAAGGATATTGGTTTAAACTTTGCACAAAGCATTCATGCGTGAAAGGGGTGTAATGGAAGTTATTGTAAGAATGTTGGTTGGGGTTGAGTTGCTTAGCGCATTTGAGTTTAATGTTGGTCTTTATATTGAGCAATGCATAATTTAGGGTATTGGTGTTTCAAATGAGGCTTTCAAACAATACTTTGGTCTATTGAGGTGTGATTGCCTTTAAAGAGGATTTTATGGTTTGCTGCATTGAAGGTGTTTTGGTTTTGAGCATTCCTCACTAAGCATTATGTGCTTACGCTCCTTTTTGTCCATCAATGCAGATAAATGAATTTGGGACAGCAAGAAGCAAGGGATTCAAGAAGAGCTCCACTTGAGAAGTATGTTTTGGTTATAGCTATAGATAATAAAGGCAATAGGGGGAAAATCTTTTACGTTGTTGTGTAATGAGATTGTTTATCTTGAGCAAGCTCGGTTTATGGTTTGATACTTGTTGATGATTGTTTTGTGATATTTGGATCTTCATCTCCATATTTGATATAGCTATGCCCTTTGGTTAAAAGTAAGATCTTGTGTTGAATGTGATAGATGAGTAGGTGTGCTTAATGCTTGTAACGTATCTAGCTTCTGATGCAAAATGATGGTTTTAATGCTTAGCATGTTGCTGATATGTTGTGGAATGATTTAAAGTATGTTTGATGGTGTTTTGAAGTGAAAAACCAGAAGTTTCTACTGTTTCTGGGCAGGGTGTATCGAAACACCCTTAGCTGTTTCGAAACGGGTGCCTGAAATGGCTTGGGCGTTTCGGAACGGCTAGAAGTGTTTCGAAACACTTTGGCTACTGAAAGTGTCTGTTTCGGAGCTGGTCTCGGAACATACCCGTGTACCGAAACGGTAAACACCGTTTTGATACAGCGTTTCGGTACGGTGAGTAGGTGTTCCGAAACGGGTGACCGTTGGACACAAATTTGAATTGCTTTGAAGTCTGCATGCTTTACATTTTAGTCCTGAAAGTTGTAATTGCAATTGCTTGAGCTTGAGATGTCTTTTTAAGATGGAATTTGGCAGAGGCTTATAATATGATTAATTAAGGTTCGGTAAAACTAAAATCTACAAAGTTCTTATGTTTTCCAAAATTTACATTTTGGTCCCTAAATATGAATTTTCTTGCAATTGAGTCCTTAAACGTTTTCCGATCACTGTGCTTTTCTCTCCCAAGGTTCTTAAGCATTCACATAGGCTTAATGCGCATCTAGAAAAGATAAAATAAAAAAGGGTCGTTAATCAAGGTTGACTTTCGGGTTGACTTTGGTTTTCCCCGTGTGATCTTTGTAGTTCGGGCCTAACGCCTAGGCCAGGCTAAGGGGGTTACAAAACCTGTAGCGGAAACCATAGTACAAAAGAGTGTCCCATATGCTGGAAGAAGGGATGTATGTTGGAAACTATAACAGGAATAAAACCTATGACTCCAACAACTACAATCCAACTTGGAGGAAGGACCCCAAATTTTCCTAGAGTAACCCCAATAACGCACTGAACCCTCAAGTCCAGAATAAACAGAACCAAGGAGGTACTAGGATTCTATCACGACAGCAACCACAACAGTAGCCGACAACCACAACGAGCATACTGGAACAAACCCTGGCAACGTTTATGTCTCAAACATGAGCATATATGGCAAATATGGACCATTTTGTCAAGAAAACTGAATCCTTCATGGACAAGATAGAGATGAGAATGAAAAACCATGAGGCTACCCTAAAATCCTTAGAGACACAGATGGGCCAGGTTTCACAGTTCATAAACCCAAGGCAGAATGGAGGATTCCCTAGTGATACTGAGGTCACTAGAAAGCCCACACATGAGCAGTGCAAGGCTATTACAACGAGGAGTGGGAAACAACTACAAGGGCCGATAATAAAAGAAACACCGAGTAAGGAACTAACCCAATAGACAACTGTCGTGAACACTGCCGCGACAGAGGAAAAACAACTTACTGTCGTCACACCTGCCACGACAGTAGAGGAAATAGAGGAGCAAAAAGAAGAAACTGAAGATCTTGAGTCTCCTCAGATCTGACTTCCATGTGAAGAACACCTTGAAAATTACCGTCATCCACCCCCTTTTCCGCAGCGGTTAGAGAAATAGAAACAGGAGTACCAACTTAAGAAAATTTATGATGTTTCTAAGCAACTACACATCAACATTCCGCTGTTAGAAGTCATTAAGAAGATGCCTGGTTATGCAAAGTTTCTGAAGGATACAATGTACAGGAGGTCCAAACTTGGGGAATTTGAAACAATGATGATGACAGAAGGATGCATGTCAATCCTACATAAGCGACCACCCCCAAAGAAAAAGGATCCTGACAGCTTCATCATACCATGCATAATTGGTGACAAGTTTGTAGGTAAGACACTTTGTGATCTCGGTGCTAGCATTAATCTAATGCCCAAATATGTATTTCAGAAACTAGGTATTGGACAATCAAGGCCCACGACAGTTATGCTGCAAGTGGCAGACCGCTCTTACGTACAACCAGAAGGAAAGATTGAAGATATCTTGGTAAGAGTGGATAAATTTATTTTTCCTGCTGACTTTCTTGTTTTATACTGTGAAGCAGATGAAAATGCACCAATCATCCTGGGGAGACCCTTCCTAGCCATAGGCAGAACAGTGATCGACGTTGAGAAAGGAGAACTGACTATGAGAGTCAATGACCAACAAATAAAGCTCAATGTTCTCCAAGAAATGAAACAAGCTGATGCAGAGGAAGAATGCAAGGCAATTTCAGAAGTAGTCCTAGACCAACCCTGCATCAGCTCAAACTGTCACGACAGGAAATTTGGTCACTGCCACCGCAATCACCTTGAAGATTGCCACGACAACATCGACGACAGTAACCCCTCAGACACAAATGCATTCGATACTGAAGGACCTGAGGAGGTAAATTGGATAGGCACAAGTCCAGGTAAGTTCTTCGAGCCTTTGAATTATACCTCGAATGAACATGTAATCCAAAAGCCTTCCATTGAACAACCACCTATTTTAGACCTTAAACCCTTGCCAGGGAAACTTAAATATGTTTTTCTTGGTTTAAATGATACATTGCCCGTAATTATCTCTTCTAAGTTGATGCAAGAACAAGAACAACAACTGATCAAAATGCTACAACAACATAAGAAGGCGATTGGATGGACCATTTCCGATATCCAAGGTATCAGTCTGGCGTTATGCATGCATAAGATCCTCTTGGAGGATGATCATAAGCCGACAATTGATGCTCAAAGATTACTGAATGAAGCTATGCGAGAGGTGGTACGAAAAGAAATCATCAAGTGGCTTGATGCTGGAATAATATACGCCATCTCGAATAGCAAGTGGGTGAGCCCGATGCAATGTGTACCCAAAAAGGGAGGCATAACCGTGGTAACAATCAAGGACAACAAACTAATCCCAACCAGGGCTGTGACCGGTTGGAGGGTTTGTATAGACTACCGGAAGCTTAATAAAGCTACCAGGAAGGACCAGTTCCCCTTACCCTTTATCGATCAAATGTTAGATATATTAACGGGGAAGCCTTACTATTGTTTTCTTGATGGTTACTCAGGTTATAACCAAATCGAAATCGCACCGGAGGACCAAGAGAAAAAAACCTTCACATGCCCATACGACACACACACCTTTCGAAGAATTCCATTTGGACTTTGCAATGCACCAGCAACCTTTCAACGGTGCATAATGACAATATTCTCCGACATGGTGGAAGATTTCCTAGAGATCTTCATGGATGACTTTTCTATCTTTGGAGACAGTTTCGACGATTGCTTAGGCAATTTACAAAAGGTGCTTGAAAGATGTGAAGAGGCAAACCTTGTTTTAAACTGGGAAAAATGCCACTTTATGGTGGACGAGGGCATAGTGTTGGGACACAATGTTAGCTGTCGCGGCATAGAGGTAGACAGAGCTAAAATTGAAGTTATTGAAAAACTGCCGCCACCCACCACAGTCAAGGGAATAAAAAGTTTCTTAGGACATGCAGGGTTTTATCGAAGATTCATTGCCAATTTCTCAAAAATTACTAAACCCCCGTGTCTCTTGTTGAACCAAAATTGTGCCTTTGACTTTAACACTGAATGTACTGAAGCATTCAAAATACTGAAGGAAAAGCTGGTAACAACCCCAATAGTGCAACCACCAGACTGGAGCTTACCATTCGAGATAATGAGTGACGCTAGTAATTATGCTGTCGGGGCAGCACTAGGCCAGAGGAAGGAGAAACTCTTCCATGTGATCTACTATGCCAGAAAAACTCTAAATGATGCCCAGATAAATTACACCACAACAGAGAAGGAGCTACTCGCCGTGGTGTTTGCAATTGACAAGTTCCGACCATATATACTTGGAACAAAAGTGGTGGTCCATATAGATCACTCAGCACTCAAATATCTGTTCACCAAGAAGGATGCCAAACCAAGATTGATATGTTGGATTCTACTGCTGCAAGAATTTGACATTGAAATCAAGGACAAAAAGGGGGACAGGAAACCAAGTAGCAGATCACTTGTCAAGACTGGAGATGGGAAGGAATCAAGAGAAAGACAAGACCAACATATTGGAAACCTTCCCAGATGAGCAATTGTTCTCTGCCACTAGCAATGCTGCGACAACCATGGCGGCAGGTAAGCTTTTTGAAACCCCTTGGTATGCTAATATTGTCAATTACATTGTAAGTGGGTTATTACCTCCTGAGCTTAATTATCAAGCTAGGAAGAGGTTCCAAAATGATGCAAAACATTATTATTGGGATGAACCTCTTCTCTTTAAGCATTGTGCAGATCAGATCATCAGAAGATGCATACCACAAGAGGAATAGAAAGAAGTGCTTCATCACTGCCATGTTGCTCCTTATGGAGGACACTTGGGAGTAAATAAAACTGCTGCCAAGGTTCTGCAATCTGGTTTCTATTGGCCTACACTGTTCAAGGATGAACAAGCATTTTATAAAAGCTGTGATAAATGCCAAAGGACTGGAAATATATCTAGAAGTCATGAGATGCCACTGCAGAACATTCTTGAGGTCGAAATCTTTGATGTTTGGGGAATCGACTTCATGGGACCATTCCCAGCCACTTGTGGGAACCTATACATCCTGCTGGCAGTAGAGTATGTTTTTAAGTGGGTAGAAGCTATCGCCACTCAAAAGAATGATGCCAAGACCGTGCAAATATTTCTCCACAAGCACATCTTCTCAAGGTTCGACATCCCAAGGGCGATCATTAGCGATGAGGGTAGGCACTTTGACAATAGGGTAATTGCTAGTGCACTAAAGAAATACGGAGTAAAGCACCGAATTGCAACAACATATCACCCTCAAACCAATGGGTAGGCCGAAATCTCTATGAGAGAAGTGAAGAACATCCTAGAGAAGATGGTAAAACCAACTTGAAAGGACTGGTCTCTTCACCTAAATGATGCGCTTTGGGCCTACATGTCTGCATTTAAAGCGCTATTGGGAATATCACCCTACCGCCTCATCTACAGAAAAACTTGCCATTTACCTGTCGAGATAGAACATAAGGCATATTGGGCTATCAAGACAGTTAACATGGACTGGGATAAGGCAAGGCAAGGCAGAAAAGGCTACTAGACTTGAATGAAATTGAAGAAATTTGAGCCATGGCCTACAACAACGCCAAGATTTACAAGGAAAAAATAAAGAAGTGGCACGACAGAAAAATGTTGCCACGACAGTTCTGCCCAGGGCAACATGTGTTGTTATTTAACTCTAGGTTGAAGCTCTTTCTAGGGAAGCTTAAATCTAGGTGGTCTGGCCCTTTCCAAGTAGTCCAAGTTTTCCCCATGGTGCCATTACAATCAGATTAATAAAGGATGGGCACCAAATCAAAGTCAATGGACAAAGGCTAAAGCATTATCAGGGGACTGAAGCCCCAAGAATGCACAGAGTAGTTACTTTAGGAGATTCCCCTCAAGGCATCCCTAATTTAACTTAGTTCTATTTTATTTTCTTTAGTTTATTTATTTATTTATTTTTAGGAAATAAGATTTTAATTTATTGATTATTTTAGTTTTCAGGTAAATAAAGGAAGCAAAGAAAAGAGGAGGAATGAACCAGCCCACCACATTCACCACAGGCCATAAAGCCCAAAAGAACAAACCTGTCGTGACAGCCTGTTACCAGCTGTCGCGGCAGACGCAGGAAATACAACCTGTCACTGAGCTATCGCGACAGACACGAAAACGCGTAACAAACGCGCAGCAGACACGGAAACGCATGACAGACGCATCAGGAAACCGCGTGACAACTAGCTCTGTTATTCGCACCACCTGTTACAGTTCCAACAGGGAGAAAATCTCGTTCTATGTAAACCTCTACTTCCATTTTATTTTCACCCCATTCTCATTCTCTTACTTTGCTCTCCAGAATTTTAGCTCTTAGAAATTTTCTTTATTTTTCCACAGTTTCCTTGCAATGACTACCCGATCAACCCGAAGGAGTGCTGCCTCCACCTCTGCCACATCAGTATCTACACCCAGTCACAGCAGAATCCCCAGACGGTTCGCATCGGCAGACTCGGAGAAGAGATACTATGGCTCGTTCTAGAAACGAGAGATGTGGGAAGAGAGAGGTTTCACCTACACCCAAAAGACGAGAGATTTAGGGCTCGAAGGGTTTATCTCCAAGAAGATTATTGCCCTCAAATGGCAGATGTTCGCCGTCCAACCAGAGGAGATGAGTGTCACTTTGGTCCGAGAATTCTATGCTGCCATCCCCTCCAAAGATGCCACGACAATAACTGTCAGGGGTAAGGAAATCTCCCTTGAACCAACCTACATCAACACATTGTATGGCATTTATGTGAGCAAGAAGGAAGATGCACATAGGAGGTTTGTCAACAGTCTGTCGCTGGTAGACTACGATGGTATCATGGCAGATCTGACGGAAGAAGGCACTCAATGGAACAACGATCCCAAGCACAGATGGACAATACGAAGGACCCAGCTCACACCGACAGCAAAACTTTGGAACCATTTTGTGAAGAAATGCCTCATGCCAACATCGCACAACACCACGGTGGACCGGCAGAGACTCACCCTCGTGTACTCATTCATCAACGAGAGGTAGATCCACGTTGGCAGATATATCCTCGAAGGCATTTTTAAGTGTGCACTCAGACCAATGGGCCCCATTTTCTTCCCCTACCTCATTACCTCTCTCTACCGGGCCAATAAAGTGCCGAAAATCGATGAAGATGTCAGAGTCCAAGGCAAGGGATGGACGCAACAAAACGTATATAGTTTTGATGGAGCTGAAGCCTACTACTCCCCTAGCATATATGAACCCCACTGCCGCGACAGAACCAACAGCAGAACCTGAATCCACTGAACCTGTCACGGCAGAACCTGAGCAGACCACGACCGCACAACCGACAGACACCTCCAACCAAATCTTGCACATGCTGAAGAAGATATAGGAACGACAACTAGGCTTCATGGGATTTATGATGGATTTCACTACTGCCACGGTAAATTTCATTAAGGTTGATTTAAATTTTCCCAATGTGCAGTTTCCCTCTTTCCCAGAAACTCTTTTTGCTACCCCATACCTACTGCTAGCCCCAGAACGCCCACTACTACCTCCACCATACCACCTGCCACGACCGGAGATGGAGATAGACGACTTGCCACTCCACGAGGAGAAAAATGGAAGGAACCACTACCTGAGATCAATCTAAAGTACTTCGAAGGGTTCTCCTCCTCCTCCGTCTGACAGGATAATTCTAACTCGGAGCCATCCGTCGTCCGGGAACTAGCCAAAGACTTCCCTCCCATGAAGAAGAAGAGGCTGAATGAAACTGTTGAGGGACCCTACCACGACAGATCGGACGGCAGCAGCAGCATCAGTAGTGATGACGAACTCGAGGTCCTAGACAAGGCCCCAAAGATCTCACCTACCCGAGTCCAGCCACCTCGAGAAGCCAAAAAGAAAGTAGCCTCACCATCTCCCAACTCCAAGCCAGCCTCTGCCATCCTGCCGACAGCTCTGCATTAGCAGCAGCACCGACAACAACTCATCAACTTAAGTACTTTTCTATTATGCTTGCTATTTCTGCTGTTTATTTTATCTATTTATGATGTTTTCTTGTTTTTATTTTGTTGTCATGCATTGAGGACAATGCAACCCTTGAGTTTGGGTGTAGGCAGTCATCTGTTATTTAATGAACTTTTTAATTTGTGCCTTTAATTTGTGTCTCATCTTAGTGATTTTTACTAAAAAAAGAAAAAAATGGCTTAAGTCTTTGAACTGCACTTACCTACCGCGACAATCTCTATCGTGGCAGTGCCTTTAGGATGTTTTAGGAATTATTTAGAGCCTTGCTATAGTTCTGAACTTCAAAAACACTTTTGTGACTTATATGCTGTCTAGACTTCTGTTAGTAAACTAGAGTAAAAATGCTTAATCACTTGAGTTGCCCCTAGAGGTGCCTAACACTGGCTCTAGGAAAAGAATATAAGAAAAGAAAAACTTGGACTCAGTTGCCCCTAGAGGTGCCTAACACCGGCTCTAGGAAGATAGCTAGAGGTGCCCAAAACAGGCCCTAGTAAAAAAAGAAGAAGAACTTGAGTCTAAATTCGAAAAAACTAAAGGAGCCTAAGAATTGCCTCTAAGAAAAAAATTAGTTTGGCATAAAAATCAAGTGAGTAGCATAAATATTCTAGTTGCTAAAAGAGTCTAGGCACATATTTGTTCACAAAACCTGCACACACTTGCACAAGAATTATAGCATTGTTCCAGATGAATCCATAAACAATTGAAAAGGTACTGCTCTTGATAGAGAAAGGGTTGTAGGTAATGGTAGTTCACTGAATTAAGCCAAGCCAAAAAGTTTTTATTCTTAGTTAGGTTGCATCTGCTTGAAGACAAGCATCAACTTGAGTTTGGGGGTGTGTTGAGTGCATAAAAGTTCTATATTTTACCCCTCATCTACCCATATTTTTGCTGCACCCAAGCATGATTAATTGCATTTAGGATAGATTTTTTTTGCATACACATCACAATTAGACAAAACTGCACATATGTTGCTAAATTTGGTCACTTTTGCAGGTATCTGCCACGACAGCAATACATGGTAGCCAAGGAGTAGAGACGAGTTGCGGAGCTGGAGTCGAAGGACAAAGAGCACTGTCTATCGTGACACCTGCCGTGGCAGCAATGATGACAAAAAGACACTAAGGTGGAAAAGTGAAGTGGAGCTCGACAGATATAGGATTTCAAGCCGGTCTGTCGTGGATCACTCCCATATTTTTCTGAGCCCTGAAGTAGAAGGAAGACCAGGCCCAACGTTCAAGGAAGAAAGTCAAAGCAAGAAAAGAGGACGAATTAAAGGCATCTACTCAGAAGATTTAGTCTTTAATAGAGTTGTACTTTAATTTAAACTTGTATTGTTGCCATATTAGAAAACTTGGACCCAAGGCCTATATAAAGGCATGTAATTCGACCTAGAAGAGGATATCTAGCTCCTAGCTGTCTTCCCCTAAAACCCTAGTCGTTTCTCTCTCTCCATCATGTTCTAAACTTCCCCAAGGGCTAAGGGTTGGTCTTGTAAAGTAGTTGCAAGGATTGTATTGTTCTTAGGATTTTTCTATTCAAATAATAAAACTTCAAGTTTATTTACTCTGGTTTTCAACATCTCATAAGAGCATCGAGAGGTTATCCATTTGCTTGATATCAGGAGAGTTAAGCATTCAAAAGGAGTTAATACGTGTTTTCCAGTTTATGGTTTAACCATCTTGGCTTAGGGATAAGTACAAGGTTAAGTGGCTAAAGAAGAATTGACAAACATTGGTGTTCACCCTTTGATTCACGCCGGGAGGTATCATCCAAGATGTGTTCATCAACAGAACTTGGACCTAGGGATAGGACAAGTCATAACATGAATTCTTGCCAAACTTGAAGTACGAAGTTGTTGATCGCTGCCGCGACATCAACAGACCTCTACCACGACAGGAACGGCGACATAACAACAGAAGTTCCTTTGAACAGTGCAACACCTGCACTACTGAGTGCACAACTTGAGGACAAGCATTAACTTGAGTTTGGAGGTGTGTTGAGTGCATAAAAGTTCTATATTTTACCCCTTATCTACCCATATTTTTGCTGCACTCAAGCATGATTAATTTCATTTAGGATAGATTTTTGCATACACATCACAATAAGATAAAACTGCACAGATGCTGCTGAATTTGGTCACTTTTGCAGGTATCTGCCACGACAGCAATACAGGGTAGCAAAGGAGTAGAGACGAGTTGCGGAGCTGGAGTCGAAGGACAAAGAGCACTGTCTGTCGTGACACCTACCGTGGCAGCAATGACGACAGAGAGACACTGAGGTGGAAAAGTGAAGTGGAGCTCGACAGATAGAGGATTTCAAGCCGGTCTGTCGTGGATCACTCCCATATTTTTCTGAGCCCTGAAGCAGAAGGAAGGATAGGCCCAAAGTTCAAGGAAGAAAGTCAAAACAAGAAAAGAGGACGAATTAAAGGCATCTACTCAAAAGATTTAGTCTTTAATAGAGTTGTACTTTAATTTAAACTTGTATTCTTGCCATATTAGAAAACATGGACCCAAGGCCTATATAAAGGCATGTAATTCGACCTAGAAGAGGATATCTAGCTCCTAGCCGTCTTCCCCCAAAACCCTAGTCGGTTCTCTCTCTCCATCATGTTCTAAACTTCCCCAAGGGCTAAGGGTTGATCTTGTAAAGTAGTTGTAAGTATTGTATTATTCTTAGGATTTTTCTGTTCAAATAATAAAACTTCAAGTTTATTTACTCTGGTTTTCAACAACTCATAAGAGCATCGAGAGGTTATCCATTTGCTTGATATCGGGAGAGTTAAGCATTCGAAAGGAGTTAATACGTGTTTTCCAGTTTATGGTTAAACTATCTTGGCTTAGGGATAAGTAAGAGGTTAAGTGGCTAAAGAAGAATTGACAAACATTGGTGTTCACCCTTTATTCACGACGGTAGGTATCATCCAAGACGTGTTCATCAACATAACTTGGACTTAGGGATAAGACAAATCATAACAGGGATTCTTGCCAAACTTGAAGTACAAAGTTGTTGGTCGTTGCCGCGACATCAATGGACCTCTGTCGCGACAGGAACGACGACGTAACAACAGAAGTTCCTCTGAACAGTGCAACACCCGCACTACTAAGCAAATCAATATCGACCTATTCTCTCACCCTGATTACCTTATCTTTTATTTTAGTTATTACTCAAGATTTCTTCAAACAATCATTTAAACTATTTTTTCTTGTGCATCAATCTAAGGATAGAGTTATTTCCAGTCATTGTGGAGATGATATCTGATACTCTAGTATCACTTTACTACTTGCGTCGTGTACACTTGCACTATTTGCGATAGTCTTATTTTCACGCAACAATATCCAAACATCAAACCTCAATCATTCATGGCATATTCAACATCATATCATGGCAATTTGTATCAAAGGTAAACTATAGGCATGCAACCTAGTAAACAAGCTAAGCAAGAAACCAAAATGCATAGAAAAGCACAAACCAATAACCAAAGGCCATTTACAAGGCTAAACTAACAATGAACACTTGCTCAAATAAGGAGTTTACACAAATCTCCCCAAAACCCAACAGATCCCCTATTCCCCTTATTACGTATAGTCTAAACCAAAACATACATTCTCAAATCAAGTCTCTTGCGATTCCTTTCTCCACGCTGCCTCAAAAACCTCAATTCTGTGCATTGATGGACAAATTAGAGCATAAGCACACAAGGCTTAGTGAGGCGTGCTCAAAAACAAAACACCATCAATGCATTAAAACCATTTTCCAAGTCCACATTGAAATCTTATTTCAATTAACTTAAATCATCATTTGAAAACCATCATGCTTTTAAAACCATGTACTTTCCTTAATAAAAAATCAACATAATAAACCTTATGCAACATGTATCATGAATCAACATCAAGTCCTATTGCTAACACTCAATTTAAGCCTTCTCATGCATAACTACCATATGCAAAGATTAAAGAGTAAAACATTCATAAATCACAATATACATCATAAACCATCTCATGATACACCATAAATTATATTGGCTTACAAGCGATCATTAGACAAGTTCATTTCTCAAAACAACATGTCGGGTACACAGATTCAAAAAGTGTTAACACAACACTTCAAGTCATCTCAACCGGAATTTGGTACAATAACAACAAGGTGGTACAATAACAACCAACGGGGACACCAACTCCATTCATCGGTTAGACGTTTAACCCACTAATGAGAGATGAGACACCAACCTCTTTGGTCGTTAGGGTACTTGGATAGAGACACGGGACACCAACCCCTCAACATCCAAGGCGACTTTTTAAAGTTCACTCAATCCTATAGCCGGCAAACTATATATCCAAATAAACCTCAATATCAACATTAATAAACCTCCAAAACATGATTAAAATCAATCATAAATCAACCAAAACAAATCCATCACGAAAATTACACAAAATCATCATTTAAAGCTTGATTTAGCTATTTTCTCCAAATCAATCATAAAATCTTGTTAAGAAACATAATTAAAGAGCCAAATATGTAACACCCTAGTTTTCGGCCTAGATGTTTTAAGGGCGGTTTAGGGTCTGATGAATCTAGATTAGAGATATAGGTCAGTTCGGAGTCGGTTCAAGGAAAACGTAGTTTGGGATGTGATAAAATCATGTGAAAAATTTCTGAAATCCTATTTAAATATGTGTTGAGGGAAAGTGAAGCAAATTTCGGAAAATGATTTTTGGAAAGTCGACATTTCGGTTTGGTGACTAAAATGTAAAAATTGAAAGTTCTATTTTAATGGCTAAATTGAAGAGAGCCAAAACTTAGAATCCTTAGGGAGCTATTACACCAAGTTGGTATCAGTTATTTCCCTTGATTTGGTGTTTTAAATGATTTAATTAAGTGTTTTAATTAAAGAGTTTCATTGAAGGACATTTTAATAGCCTAAACATTTTCTCATGTAACTACTTTCTCCAAAACTTTTCTCTCAACTTTCCCAGCAGCCAAACTCTCTTATCATCATTAAAATCTTCAGAGATTCATCTCATTCTATCTACTTTTGGTTTCTAAATGATGCCCATGGATTTCTACTTCAACTGCTAGAGTTTTCTTGAAGGATTTCACCAAAATCATTGCAAATCAAGGGGAAAGCTTGTGTTATAGGTGATCTTTCTTTTCTGTCCTCTAATCAAGGTTCTTTATTGAAAATCCCAAGTATTTGGCTCTCTAGTTTTGTTTAATAACAAGATTTTGTAATTGAATTGATGAAAATTGCTAAATTAAGCTTTGTAAGCTGGATTTTCAAGATTTTCGTTTGGGCACTGTTTTGATTGATTTAAGAATGATTTTAAACTTGATTTGGATGTTAAATGATGTGAGAATAATGGTTTGTAATAATAATAATCCCGAAGTAGGATGGATCTCTAATTGTTAGATTTTGAGTTTTTGTGGTGTTAATATGAAATCTGAGTTGCTAGAGGTATAAGGATGAAATTAGGATGATTTTGGATGTTGATTGATGATTAAAATGGAATGGAAGTGTTAGATTATGGCTGAGCTGAGTTTAGAGAGCAATCGAATGTCATTTCGGTTGTTTCATATGGGTATTTTGGTGCTTTAGTGCAGATCAGCGAGATTGTTTAAGTTGCTGGTGATTTTAATGCATTATGATGCATTAATCCTCTGTTCTTGTGTGGTAAAAACATGGGAGAATACATTGGAAGTGATCGTTGAAGATCCGAGGGTTTCAGACGCTTAAATTCGCGTCAATGAATCTTAGTTTCGCGAGTCGGTGAGTGAGAACATGTTTTCCAGCTTTGAAACACTTAGAAGATGGTTTTGGGAACTTAGTGTAAGCTTGAAACGCTTTACTAAGTTCGAAAGTAAGTAAAGGAATTTTCTCCCTCGGATTGTGCTATTATGGATTGTTGATGCACTTGATTTTATATGCATGTTACCTACAGTTTTAAAGCATGAATTGAAGTAAGTGATCTACTGTTTTTGATGTTATATTGATGAAGGATGCACATGGTAAGTGATCCTTGTATGTATATGTAACCCCCTCGACCCGGCTGGCCGATAGACCGAACCGAACGGATCACACGAGGAATATTGAAGTAAACTGGGAAGGTTTACCTTAATAAACAACCCTTTTTCCTTTTATCTTTCTAAATGCCATTAGGTTCCTAAGAGTACACACAAAAGTAGCGGATTAAACAACAACACAATCACCCTTCAATTACAACTAAACTAGTGTTTAGGGATCATTTTGTAAATTTGGTAAAATATAAGGGTTATTAGCAAATTCTGTTTACCAACCTTTAATTAGGTTCATTACATACTTCTCGGTGAAATCTCAGCTCAAAACGACATCTAGAATCCATCAAATTTCATACAAGGCAAACAGGGACCAAAACATAAGAAACCGAAACTTAGAGTAATTCAAAAACTACATTGACGGTCGGATGATTCGAAACGGAGAGCCCCGCATCGAAACAGCCGTTTCGAAATAGAGCTGACCGTTTTGATACCCGGGTTCATTTCGTAACCCTCAAGCTCGTTTCAGAATGATGGTTCATAAAGGCAAAATGTTTCGAAACAGGCCTCACCGTTTCGAAACACCAATGCAATTTCAGGCTACCATTTCGAAACATGCAAGGGTGTTTCGAAACACCTAGGCCTGCAATGTTTTAAAATGCTGTTTAAACTCGATTTAAACCATATGAAACCATCCCGACACATGCCCAACCATGATGGCAACTCAAATACACATCAAAGGCGACTTACATGAAGCATAGACAACATCATATCATCATTCTCAATAGCAATGAGACTAGAGGCATGCTTCCTTAGAGTTAAAAACACCAAAAGGCCAAAAATCCAATTTAGTGCGTAAACCACAACTTAGAGGCCACTTACATGTCCAAATATGCATCTCAAACTTGTACAAAACCAGAAAATACCAAACAAACCACATGCATAACATTGGACACCCCCATTGCCTTTATTACACTAGTTAAAAACCAAAGCTTACCTTCAATCAAAGTCTTCCACCGATCCCCTTGCAAGTGCTGCCTCCAAAGCTTAAATTGACTGCATTGATGAACAAGAGAGCATATGCATACAAGCTTAGTGAGGATTGCTCAAACAAAAAAAAATATCATCAATACAAAAAACCATTTTTCACTCTTTTCAAAACCATCAAGCTTCCTTTGACAAAACATGCACTTTATCCACAAAACCACTGTAATAGACATCATGTAACATGATACATATAAATCCAGCAATTAAACTATTGCTACTCATAATACAAGCCTTCCAAGCATAATCACCTTTATGCTAAACTTAAACCAAAACATGCACCTTTCAAAATTATGCATTAACAACATTTTCCACAATGTTTCATTTCATTATATTGGCTCATAAGTGATGAACAACAATCTTAAAAACATATATCAGATACACGGATTACCAAGGGTTGTCCAACACCATTCATACACTCTACCGTCATTGATAGCTATGCTATTACCTCTATATTTATGCCTCTTTGTTATAGCAATTGCCTGTTTTCAAGTGCATTACATTGCATGTAGGCTGCATTTTTAGTATATTATGGGTGCTTTTTAATTTATTACTCGTGTGGAGTTGGTGCTGCGTGAAAGGTAGTTTTTGGCTGTTTGTGTGCAGGATGACAGAGCAGAACGCGAGAGAAGAAGCAAGGAACCAAATGCTATAGCAAAGGAGGAGAAAGAAGGCTAGCTGGAGCACAAAGTACAAGCACGTGAAGTGCAGAGAAGGACACCTGGCACTGTCAGCAGCTTTATGCAGCCGCTGCGCCTCAGTTGCAGACCATCCTCTTTGTCCCCTGATGGACAGAGCTTGTTGGGGAATATTTTTTGGGATCCCCAAGGAGATACCAAGGCACCAAAACCATAGAAGATCCCCCACTATATAAAGGCTTCATCTCTTCAAAGAAAAAGGGAGGCAAGAGGAGGGCGGAGGAGAGAAAAGAAAGAAAAGGGTGCAAAATGAAGCACAACAAGAGGGGAGAAGCACTTCATCGTTGACCAGACTTGGTGTCCTTCATCGGGAAGCTCAAGGCGTGGCCTGGTCGTCCTCTTCTGAGGCAGTGAGCCTAAGGCGGTCATGGAAGTCCACTGGCGAACTGGGAGTTTATCTTTCATGATATGACCATCAAGAACAAGGACCCGAAGAAGTACCCAAGTGGCCCCATTACACGTGCATGGGCCAAGGAGTTTCAATCAGCCATGGAAAGCTTGTTTACAACAAGCCATGAACGTGGGAAAGAAGAAATAATAAGGGAGGAATGCCTTACCTTGCTCATGCAAGCATTTGCATGAGAATTTAAGTATTTCATAACTTCCATTGCATTGATAAAGTGTGCTGGTCATTAAAGCATGCACTTCATTTATAGTTTTAGTTCATTTAGGGAAGTAGTTTAATTATGTATCTTAAATCATTCGTTAAACTACTTCATTCATGCATTTAGTTAAATTCAATAAAGTTTGAATAAATCCTTTGTGTGTGTCTAGGTTCATGTGACGTGTGGATTAAAGAAGAGACTTTTCAACTTCATCTTGGAAACAAGTCATTGATGAGGCAATTGAAGGCTGGATTCTTTTCATCTTTTCAAGGTTGTTCATCTTCTTAGAGTAACAAAACATTTAAGCTTCATAATTCACCTATTCAAGGTTAAAATTATGAACCAATGAAGGCCATTCACGTTCAAGAGAAGGGACATGCAATAATCAACATTCAAATTATGCATTCAAGGCCTTTATTTATCATCTTTTGAAGGCTGATCATATTCCACAAATGAGCAAGCAATGAAGGATGATTTAATGTCATTTAATTATCAAATTAAGTGATAAAATAATCAAGGAATTCAAAGAGACAAGCTGATTTGGACGTGTGGGATGTCTACATTCATCCCCTTTTATCCATTTGCAAGCAAAATGAAACAGCCCAAGAGTCACATCTCCTTTTGGACAAATTTAAGGCTAAATTCATCTCAATTTAAAGCAAGATTCATCCATCAAAAGGATAAGAAAGAAACATTTCATTTATTTGAATTCAATAGCATTTAGATGAGCATTCATCTCTCTTTTGTGTGACTTTTCATATGGTGCCTAGCCACACTATAAATAGGCACCTTAGGTTCATTTGTAAGGACTTTGATTTTTCTTTGGAGAATATAAACCTTTGAAAGATTGCTTTCATCTTGTTCTTGCGAGAACTCTATCGGCTTCAAGTTGTGCTTGTAGTCTTCTATCCATTTCATTTTACTATAGTGTTAGTTCCAAGCTCTCTTATAGCTTGTGGGTCACGTTCCACACTCCTCCACCTCGACTCCATCAAAGTATATTGCTGGTGCCTAGCTCGTTATAGCTAGCGGGTCACAATTCGCTATCCTTGCAACCATACAAATCCACGCCGCCTTTAGCATCTCCCATCACTCATTCTTTCATTTACACCTTTCCACGATTATGATCCTCCATCCTTAGCCACCATACTATCGAAATTACCTATCTAATTCCTTTCTTCATTATTTTTTTATTATATTGCTATTCATCTCACCTGTATGTTTTATGATATCTTAGAGTTCAAAGTGTAGCAAAGAATATTTCTTACTAGAATCACGATCGGACACATTTATATGACTCGGGTCACATTACCGGGTACCTATCAATTGGTATCAGAGCGAGGTTGATTCAGTAAGATAGTCGTTGTCTCTCTTTTGAAAAAAAGAAAAAAAATCGAAAAAATTAGAGAAAGTTAAAGAGGGAGGGGCATTGTATTCTCTATTCAGTAAGATAGGAAGTTCTTAAAAGGACTTGATTGAGAGCAAGAGTGGAAAAAGGCAAGAGTGCACATCAAGGGTAAAAGCCATCCCGTGTGAAACACGAGTGTGAGTGCATTTTCTTGGAGTGGAATAGGTGAGGTTTTGTGTTTGTGAGGTTTTAATTTTTTTTATTTTTGTTATTAATAATGTCTCAAAATTCCGTGAGAAACTCCGTTGGAGGAAATAATAATGTTAACGTAGATGCAACTAACTCCAATCTTCAAGATGTTATCCGAGAGATGGACATGTTGTTGCAACAAAGGTTGGGGCCGATGCAAGAATGATTAGATCATTTGGAGGAAAGATCTCAACGAAGGCATAATTTTGATCACGAGGAAGAGTATGAGGGAGAGGTGGATGAAGAACTTATAGACGAGGGAGCCTCCCACCAAAGTTTGAGGCGTCGAGAACCTAGGTACCAAAGAGCTCGGCCAAGAGTTGATGATAATCTTAGCAACATCAAAATAACCATTCCTTCGTTCCAAGGAAGAACGGATCCTGAAGCTTATCTTGCATGGGAAAAAAAGTTGAGCACATCTTTGAGTGCCACAACTACTCCGAGCTTAAGAAGGTAAAACTTGCAGCCATTGAATTTACAGATTATGCACTAATATGGTGGGATCAATTGACATCTAGCAGGAGACGCAATGGCGAACATCCAATTTCTACTTGGAATGAGATGAAGGCCGTTATGCGTAGGAGGTTTGTTCCAACTCACTATCATAGGGAGTTGTTCAACAAGCTTCAAAATCTCACCCAAGGCAACCGTAGTGTTGAGTATTACTTTAAAGAGATGGAAGTAGCCATGATCCGAGCCAACATTGATGAGGATCGAGAAGCCACCATGGCCAGATTTCTATATGGCCTTGATCCTAATATTGCGGCCACTCTTGAGTTGCAACATTATGTGGAGATCGAAGACATGGTTCATATGGCCATGAAGGTCGAGAGGCAACTCAAAAGGAAGGGCACAACTCGTGCCTATGGAGGCTCTTCTCCTAAATGGGGCAGGGTACCTACAAACAAAAGGCATCCTTTACGCCTAAAGAATGAAGCGTTCCAACAAAGAGTGCCAAGGCCATTGCTGAAACTAGAAAAGGTAAGGCTCCGAATGTTCCAAACCGTTCCCGAGATATACAATGCTTCAAGTGCTTGGGAAGAGGGCATATTGCAAGCCAATTCCCAAACCGCAACACCATGCTTCTTCGTGATGATGGAGAGGTTGAATTGGAATAAGAGGAGGAAGATGAAGTTGCTGCCATATAAGAAGATGAAGATGATGATATAGAGTATGCAGCAGAAGGAGAGGCCCTTATTGTGAAAAGAAGCCTAAGTGTGCAAGCGAATGAAGGGAATGAGCAACACGAGAATATCTTTCATACTCGCTGCCATGTTAATGGAAAGGTATGCTTTGTCATTATTGATGGAGGTAGTTGTACTAATGTTGCTAGTACTCTTATGGTAGAAAAACTTGGATTAGCAACCACAAAGCATCCACATCCCTACAAGCTGCAGTGGCTTAATGATGGAGGAGAACTCAAGGTTACCAAGCAAGTTCTTGTTGCTTTCTCCATTGGAAAGTATAAGGATGAAGTTCTTTGCGATGTTGTTCCAATGCACGCTGGCCATTTACTACTTGGGAGGCCATGGCAATTCGATAACCGAGTCATACATGATGGATATACCAATCGGTATACACTCACCCATGGAGCAAGAAAGATTACCTTAGCCCCTATTCATTAAAACAAATTCACAAAGACCAAATACATTTGAGAGAAAGTATTGAAAGAGCCAAAGAGAGAGAATAAAAAATGGAGGTAAAAGCAAGTGAGAGTGAGCAAAGTGAGGGTGCGAAAATGAGTGTTTTTACCAAAGAAAGAGAGTTGAGAAAGTGTTTGCTGTCGAGAAAGGAATTACTTGTACTTGTGTACAAGGAAAGTTTATTGAACACTAACCAACTTGATCACACTTTGCCTTCTTCTATTGTGTCTTTGTTGCAGGAATTTGACGAATTATTTCTGGAGGAGATACCAAGTGGGCTGCCACCAATCCGTGGCATTGAACATCAAATAGATTTCATTCCCGGTGTCGTTATTCCTAACTGTCCAGCTTACCGAAGCAATCCCGAGGAAACCAAGGAGTTGCAAAGGCAAGTGGATGAACTAATGGCTAAAGGCTACGCGAGGGAGAGCCTTAGCCCATGTGCCGTTCCAGTATTACTTGTGCCAAAGAAGGATGGAACTTGGCGCATGTGTGTAGATCGTCGAGTGGTAAACAAAATTACGGTAAAGTATTGTCACCCTATTCCCCGTTTAGATGATATGTTAGATGAGCTTAGTGGTTCTAACCTTTTCTCTAAGATTGATCTTAAGAGTGGTTATCACCAAATAAGGATGCGGGAAGGTGATGAATGGAAAACAACATTTAAAACAAAGCAATGACTCTATGAAAGGTTGGTTATGCCTTTTGGCTTAACTAATGCACCAAGTACTTTCATGAGGTTAATGAACCATGTTCTTAGACCGTTTTTGGGTAAATTTTGTGTGGTTTATTTTGATGACATCTTAATCTATAGTAAATCAATGGAAGAACATGTTTAACACTTGAGGTCAGTTTTGTTGGTTTTAAGAAAGGAGAAGTTATATGCTAATTTAGACAAGTGTACATTTTGTACTGACAAAGTTGTCTTTCTTGGTTTTGTTGTCAGTTCTAAAGGCTTAGAGGTTGACAAAGAGAAGTTTAAAGCCATTGAAGAATGGCCACAACAAGCAAGCATTTCCCAAGTTAGGAGTTTCCATGGACTTGCAAGCTTTTATCTGAGATTTGTGCCAAACTTCAGCACCATTGCCGCACCTTTAACTAGTGTCATCAAGAAGAATGCTAACTTTTTCTGGGGGGAGACCAAGAGAAATCTTTTAATGACATTAAAGAATGTTTAATTCATGCCCCTTTGCTTACCTTACCTGATTTTAACAAAACGTTTGAAATTGAATGTGATGCATCAGGTGTGGGAATTGGAGCGGTATTATCTCAAGGTGGACGTCCTATAGCATATTTCAGTGAGAAATTAAGTGGAGGTACGTTGAATTATCTAACATATGATAAGGAGATGTATGCCCTTGTTCGCGCAATGGAAACATGGCAACACTATCTATGGCCTAAGGAGTTCATTATTCACACCGATCATGAGGCATTGAAGCACATTCGGGGGCAACATAAACTCAACAAACGACATGCCAAATGGGTGGAGTTTCTTGAAATTTTTCCCTATGTGATCAAATATAAGAAAGTGAAGGAGAATATAGTTGCCGATGCATTGTCTCGGAGGTACGCTCTTCTAAACACCTTAGAATCTAAGTTGCTGGGTTTTATTTTCATTAAGGATTTATACGAATCTGATTTTGATTTTGGAAAAATTTACAAAGCTTGTGAGAAAGGAACGTTTGAAAACTATTATAGGGACAATGGGTTCCTATTCAAGGAAGGAAGACTTTGTATTCCACAAGGTTCCACACGTGAATTACTTATCAAAGAAGCCCATGGAGGAGGCTTAATGGGACATTTTGGAATAGCAAAGACTTTGGCCATACTTCAAGAGATTTTATATTGGCCAAAGATGAGACGAGATGTAGAGAGGTTATGTGAACGTTGCATCAGTTGCAAGAAGGCTAAGTCTAAAGCCATGCCACGTGGACTCTACACACCACCATCTATTCTTGAAGCACCATGGATGGACATTTCAATGGATTTTGTGCTAGGGCTTCCACGCACAAAGAATAACAAAGACTCCATCTTTGTAGTAGTGGATAGATTTTCCAAAATGGCTCATTTTATTCCTTTCAACAAGACTAATGATGCCTCACATTGTAACCCCCTTAACCCGGCCTAGACGGTTGACCCGAATTAAGAAAGTCACACGGGGAAAACAAAAGTCAACCCGAAGTCAACCTTGATTAACGACCCTTTTTTTTCTTTTTAATCTTGTCTATATGCACATTAGCCCTAATTGTGATCACACAAACATCATACTCAAAGATCACAAACATCAGAGATCAAACAGGGACCCAATTGAACAAATTACAACTTTAGGGACCAAATTGTAATTTCTGATAAATATGAGGACTTAACCCAAATTAAAGTTACCAGCTTGTAATTAGTCAGGTTTCATGCTTCACTGTGAAATTTCAGCTCAAAAGGACCTCCCAAACTCATACAATTGCACAAACAAGATTCAGGACCAAAATGCAAACATTTCAAAACATTTAACTACCAATGTCAGCCTCCAACGGTCGCCCGTTCCGGAACAAGCAGAACCCGTTTCGAAACACGGGGCCGTTCCGCAACGCGTACCGCAACACGAGCTGGCAGTAGCCAAACCGTTTCGGAACGGTCCCTCCCGTTCCGGACGCCTGGGTTTGTTTAAGGCACCTGTTCCGAAACGGGTGACACTGTTCCGAAACGCCCTGCACAGATTGCCCCAAAATGCATTCTTAAACATGCAATTAAACATCCAATCATGCTCCAATTGCCACCAAACTTTACCAGCATGCAATTCAACATATATAAGACATATTTGCATCAACAATTCATCAAAACAACATCACATGCAAAAAGCCCCAAATCTATAGGCATGCTTCCTACACAAGCAAACCATACAAGCATAAACTTCCAACTCAAGCATATAAAGGCCAAACACAAAATCCAGCATTCTCAACATCAATCAACATACTTAGGGAGTTCCAAACATCTCCCAAAACGTACACATTGGTCCCCCATTGCCAAATTACCAAAAGCTAGAAATGCGCTTATAAAACCTTACATACTTTGACATTTTCTTTCACTTGAATACTTGCCCTCCTTGCTGCCCTCAAAGTGCTCTAATGTTCTGCATTATTGAATTAAGAAAACGAAAGAGAGCGTAAGCAAAAGCTTAGTGAGGAATGCTCATAAAACCATTCAATAATGCATTTATAAACATTTATAAATCATGCTTCAAATCATCAATTGCACATGCTCAAAAGCATACTTAAAACAAGCATCTCATGCTTCATATCATAACATGTCATATTGGCCACAAGTGATAAGTTCCATTTCTTTAAAAACAAGTTCATCAACTTTCACCCCAAGGACTTTTAAACACCTTGGCCCCAAGGACTTTTAAACACCTTGGCCCATGGACTTTTAACCACCATGGAAAGGACCACACAAGGACTTTTAACCACCTTTGTGTCCGTATCAAGTTTCACCCCAAGGACTTTTAAACACCTTGGCCCCAAGGACTTTTAAACACCTTGGCCCCATGGACTTTTAAACACCATGGCCCCATGGACTTTTAAACACCATGGAAAGGATCACACAAGGACTTTTAACCACCTTTGTGTCCATACAAGAACCATCCAAGGACTTTTAACCACCTTGATGTTCTTAAGTAAACAAGGCTCACTCAAGGACTTTTAACCACCTTAGTGACCTTAACCTTTTCAAAACATCACTTGCCAATATACATCATCATCATCATCAATTTATCCACTGTTTTAAAGCATTAAACCAAGCCATATTCATCATGCATTTAAAAGCATCAAACCACATTTAATCAATGTACAAAAACAAGGAACTCTTACCTTGAGCTTCCTTCAACATATGGCTTACAAAACAACAAATACCATGCTAAATCATGCTTTCAAAACAGTATTTAAATCATGCAATAAACCACATTGCATCACAACAAAATCATGGCCACCACTAGAGAGTACTTTCCGAAAACTTACACTTGAGCTTAGCAAAGTTGTTTAGACTTAAACTAAGCTCCCAAGACATTGGTTTCAAAGCCGAAAACCATTTTCATTCACCGATTCCACTTCGCCTCTTGCCGAAGCACCAAATCAAGCTTCCGGATCAACAACTCTTGGATCCAAAGATGCCTCCCCTGTTTTAACACATCAAAGCAGAGGATTAATGCATCATCATGCATTAATTGCTTCAATGAAAGCACCTAAACTCGCTGCTCTCATCCACACTCCATTTTCGGCTACCAAACACAACCGAAAATGCATCCAAACCACTTCTCAACAAAGCCCAGCCATAAACCATCAAAACCTAACATCCTTTAACATCATTTAACACCTAAAAAGAACCTACAAACATCCTTATACCTCCAGCAACATCAGATCCACAAGATCACCTCAAAAACAACCAAGAAACACAAGCTAAACTTAGGAAACTCAACCTATCCGGGATTGCATTAATCAAAACTCAATTCCTTATCAATTTAATGTTCAAATATCATCAAAAACACATCTCAAATCACAGATTTATCAGATCAAACGAAAATCATCAAAAATCACCAAATCTTGCATTATAAGCCAAGATCCAATTCACAACTCAAAAGCCTTTAATAAAACATCAATTAAGGATTGAAAACTTAGGAATTTCAGTAAAGAACTGATAGTTTAGAGGAGAAGGACGTTCTTACCTCCAAACTTGAGTTTCTCCTCTTTTTGGAATCAAAAACCTTGATGAATCAAGTAGCAAATGATGAGGTTTTGTAGATATGTTGATTAGGAATCAAAAGAGAGTTGAAAGGAGAGATTTAGGTGAGAAAATCAGAAACAATTCTCTGGAGATAAGGTGTTTGGGTTGAGAGAAAATGAGAGAAAGAAAATTGGAAAGTTAGTTAACAAAATAGCCAAATGGCTTTTCCCTCCTCTTTTGACATCTTTTAAAATCAGAATATATCACAAAATATCTTAGAAAAATCTGGAGAAACTAATTTTGGATTAATAGCTCCTTAAAGATTCAAAGTTCCAACCCTTTCGAAAACAGTCACCAAACTTTCAAAAATTACATTTTGGTCACTAGCCAAAATGTCACCCTTCCAAAACTCATTTTCCAAAATTGATTTCACAGTTCACTTAATTATATTAAAAGATGATTTTAGAACATTTTTCCATATTTTTAATGCAACCCGAACTAGGCTTTCCTAATTTCACCTCTTTAGATTCGAACAGCACTTTGACCAAACCGGTCAACGCCCAAAACTACTAAGCCCAAAACCGGGGCGTTACAACTCTCCCCCCCTTAAGAAATTTCGTCCTCGAAATTTACCTGAAGGAAAGAGATAAGGAAACTGCTTCAGCATGTCTTCCTTCCGCTCCCACGTGGCTTCCTCAACACCTCGATGCTTCCACAGCACCTTCACCAACTCAATGGTCTTGCCACGAAGAACCTTGCTATCCGAATCCAGAACCTTCACCGGTTCCTCATCATAGGTCAAATCCGGATTCAAAACCACTTCCTCCACAGGCATCACATGCGAAGGATCAGATCTATACTTCCGGAGCATAGAAACATGGAACACATCATGAATCTTCTCCAACTCCTGAGGTAACCTCAACCGATACGCAACAGGACCCACACGCTCAACAACCTCATATGGTCCAATGTATCTAGGGCTCAACTTACCCTTTCGGCCAAACCTCATCACCTTCTTCCAAGGCGAAACCTTCAAGAACACACGGTCACCCACCGCATACTCTATCTCCTTACGCTTCAAATCCGCGCAAGACTTTTGCCGATCAGAAGCAGCCTTCAACCGCTCACAAATGAGCTTCACCTTCTCAGTGGTCCCTTTCAACAAAGCCGGCATCGAAACCAACTTTTGACCAGTTTCAGCCCAACAAAGAGGAGTCCTACACTTCCTCCCATACAGAGCCTCATAAGGTGCCATCTGTATACTCGCCTGATAACTATTGTTATAAGCGAACTCAACCAAAGGCAGATGCTTCTCCCAAGAACCTTGGAACTCAATCACGCAACACCTCAACATATCATCCAAAATCTGAATAACTCGCTCAGACTGACCATCCGACTGAGGATGATAGGATGTACTAAAATGCAACCTTGTACCCAAAGCTTGATGCAAACACTGCCAGAAACGCGATGTGAACCTCGGATCCCTATCCGACACAATCGACTTAGGCACACCATGCAGCCTCACAATCTCAGCAATGTACAGCTCTGCCAGCTTATCCAAGGAGAACGTAGTATGCACAGGCAAGAAATGCGCACACTTCGTTAGGCGATCCACAATCACCCAAACAGAATTCTTCTTCGATGGAGACAAAGGTAAACCAGATACAAAATCCATGGTAACCCTTTCCCACTTCCATTCAGGGATTTTCAACGGTTGCAACAACCCAGAAGGAACCTGATGCTCAGCCTTAACTCGCTGACACACCAAACACTTGCTCACGAACTCTGCAACATCTTTCTTCAAACCCACCCAATAGTACTCATCACGAAGATCACGATACATCTTAGTACTACCAGGGTGCATAGCAAAAGGACTACTATGACCTTCAGTCAGAATAGCACGCCTCAACTCAGCATCATTGGGCACTACTATTCGACTCCCAAAACACAGCACTCCATCTTCATTAAAACAGAAATCCGAAGGCCTACCCTCCGCGATATCCTGAACATGAGACACCAAGGAATCATCCAGCAACTGCTTATCCTTGATCAACTGAACCAACGATGGTTTCACCTGCAACTCAGCAACAAGACCACCATCTCGCGATATGCTCAAGCTAGCAAACATAGCCCTCAGCTCAACAGCTACCTTCCTACTCAAGGCATCCGCAACAACATTAGCTTTTCCAGGATGGTACTCAATCGTCAGATCATAATCCTTGAGCAACTCCAACCAACGACGCTGCCTAAGATTCAACTCCTTCTGTGACATCAGATACCTCAAACTCTTGTGATCCGTGTACACAGTACACTTCTCACCATACAGATAATGCCTCCAGATCTTCAGAGCAAAAACCACAGCAGCCAGCTCAATATCATGCGTAGGGTAATTGCGCTCATGCACTTTCAACTGCCGCGATGCATAAGCCACCACCTTACCCTCTTGCATCAACACACACCCCAAACCAACATAGGATGCATCACTATAGACCACAAACTCTTTCCCTGATTCAGGCTGAACCAAGATAGGAGCTTGCGTCAAAGCCATCTTCAGCTTCTCAAAAGCCTGCTGTCTCGCTTCCGTCCACTCATACTTAACATCCTTTTGCAACAGCTTCGTCAAAGGAGCAGCAATCTTGGAAAAACCATCCACAAACCTTCGGTAGTATCCCGCCAAACCAAGGAAACTACGGACCTCATGAACAGACTTAGGAACCTTCCAGCTCATCACTGCCTCAACCTTCTGAGGATCAACACGAATCCCCTCAGCTGAGACCACATGCCCAAGAAACACCACCTCCTTAAGCCAGAACTCACACTTGCTCAGCTTAGCATAAAGCTGTTTCTCCAACAAAGCTTGCAAAACAATCCTCAAATGGTCTTCATGCTCCTCCTCAGTACGCGAGTACACAAGGATATCATCAATGAACACCACAACGAACTTGTCCAGGTATTCATGAAACACACGGTTCATCATGTCCATGAAAGCAGCAGGAGCATTTGTCAAACCAAACGGCATCACAAGGAACTCATAATGCCCATACCTTGTCCTGAAAGCTGTCTTAGGCACATCCACATCCTTCACCTTCAACTGATAATACCCTAACCTCAAGTCAATCTTAGAGAACACAGCAGCTCCCCGAAATTGATCAAAGAGATCATCAATCCTCGGCAAAGGATACAGATTCTTGATAGTCAACTTATTCAGCTGACGATAATCAATGCACATCCTCACAGTGCCATCCTTCTTCTTCACAAACAAGACCGGTGCTCCCCAAGGTGACACACTCGGCCAGATGAAACCACGATCAAGCAGCTCTTGCAACTGCGTCTTCAGCTCCTTCAGCTCCTTAGGTGCCATTCTATAGGGAGTAATGGACACAGGAGTTGTATTCTCATACAGCTCAATTCCAAACTCCACCTCGCGATTAGGAGGTAAACCAGGCAACTCCTTAGGAAAAACACCAGGAAACTCCTTCACAACCCTGATATCTTGCACTCTCAACTCCTTAGAGCTAGGATTCATCACAAAAGCTAGATAAGCCTCGCAACCTTGCCTCAACATCCTGCTCGCCTCCAAGGTAGAAACAACATTGGCAAGAAACTTCACATTCTCACCAACCACAACCACTTCATAATCATCCGCAAGCTTAAGCGAAACACGCTTATTCTCACAATCCACAACAGCACGATGCTCAGCAAGCCAATCCATACCAAGGATCACATCAAAACCATAAAAGGGCAACTCCATAAGATCAACATGAAAAACATGTTCTTGAACAACCAAGGGACACCTTCTATAAAGCTTTCGAGTCACAACAGTTTCACCAAAAGAACTAGTGACACGAACACCAACATCCAAAGACTCAACAGGCAAACCAAGCAATTCAGCATGCTCACGCAAAATGTATGAATGCGTAGATCCAGAATCAATCAAAGAAAGCAATGACAAGGATTGCAAAGTAAAGGTACCTGCAATCACATCCGCATCATTCCTTCCCTCACGCTGAGCATACACTCTCGCTTGGCCTCCACCTTCAGGCTGAATAGCCACAACATGGGCTACTCCACGACCACCTTCCTCTCGCCTCTGGAATTTACCACGGCCGCGCCCACGACCTCTCTGCGGTGCAGCAACAACAAGAGCACGCATCTGATCACCAGCCAACCTCGGACAATCTCGCCTCAAGTGGTCTGCAGAACCACAATTCCAGCACCCATAACCAGCTGCCGCAACAGGAGCTTGCACCTCCCTCACAGCACGAGGACAGTCACGCTTCATGTGACCACGTGAACCACAAATCCAACAAGCACTCGGGTCAGCTCTAGCATTGCCCCCTCTAGCAGGTGCACCACCACCTCTCTTAGCTGAGGACTGATACCTCTGATCACGTCCCCTCTTGTTCCGTCCACCATCGGAACTATATTCAGCAGCTCTCTTGCCAGAACTTGCTCCAGCACCTTTCGCAGATAAACCCAAGTTCATCTCTATGTCCTTGGCTCGGCCCACCAACACATCAAAATCATCATACTCAGTGGCCAGCACATACATCTTCACCTCCGTTACAAGACCATAACGAAACCTTTCGCACCTCTCCCGTTCATCAGGAATAAGCTCAGGTGCATATTGACTGAGTCGCACAAACTGCACCTCATACTCAGCCACACTCATGCTCCCTTGGGTAAGAGTCATGAACTCACGTTTCTTCTCATCAAGATATCTCACTCCAAGATATCTCCGCTTGAACACATTCTGAAAGAATGTCCAAGTCACATCAGCTTCAGCCATCCCCGCTATGGTGGTGGTCCACCACGTATACGCATCGTCCTGCAGCAAGGACACAACACAACCCAACTTTTGCACATCCGTGCAGCTCATCTGTCCCAAGATTCGCTTGGTACTCTCTAGCCAAGCTTCAGAACTCTCAGCAGACATACCCCTAAACTCAGTCCCACCAAGACTGCGCAGACGCTCCCAAGGTAGTCTAACTCCAGCATCTCCCTGATGCCCAGCTCCTTGAGCTCCAGCTACTGCTGCTCGAAAAGCACCCGCAATAGCTTGTACTAACATCGTCATATCAGGCATAGCTTGCCCCTGACCAACCTCTGGTCCAGCAGCTCCAGCACCAGCTGCAGCTTCAGCTCTTCCTCCCTCAGCACCACCACCACCAGGTGGAGGAGGAGGTAACACCGCACTACCCGTGTTTTCCTCGTTCTCATTCTCATTAGGAGCCGTAGCTCGCACACTACCTCGTAACTCTCTACGTGGTGCCATACTTTTACCATGCAACATCAATGCAAATAAAACAAAGTCAGGCACAGCAAGGTAAGCAATCCAAGTATTCAAGCTCAATTTCATTCAAAATCAACATCATTTCATTAGCTTTTATTTGGCAATGGGTACCTACAACATGCTACATCACAACATACATCTCAATTGCATCCAAATCACAAGCCACTAAACATGCTTTCAAACAACAAGCATACAAGGCATACATACTTCAATCATGCACACATTCATTCCCAATTACTCGATAATTCAGCTCTGATACCACCAAATGTAACCCCCTTAACCCGGCCTAGACGGTTGACCCGAATTAAGAAAGTCACACGGGGAAAACCAAAGTCAACCCGAAAGTCAACCTTGATTAACGACCTTTTTTTTTTCTTTTTAATCTTGTCTAGATGCACATTAGCCCTAATTGTGATCACACAAACATCATACTCAAAGATCACAAACATCAGAGATCAAACAGGGACCCAATTGAACAAATTACAACTTTAGGGACCAAATTGTAATTTCTGATAAATATGAGGACTTAACCCAAATTAAAGTTACCAGCTTGTAATTAGTCAGGTTTCATGCTTCACTGTGAAATTTCAGCTCAAAAGGACCTCCCAAACTCATACAATTGCACAAACAAGATTCAGGACCAAAATGCAAACATTTCAAAACATTTAACTACCAATGTCAGCCTCCAACGGTCGCCCGTTCCGGAACAAGCAGAACCCGTTTCGAAACACGGGGCCGTTCCGCAACGCGTACCGCAACACGGGCTGGCAGTAGCCAAACCGTTTCGGAACGGTCCCTCCCGTTTCGGACGCCTGGGTTTGTTTAAGGCACCTGTTCCGAAACGGGTGACACTGTTCCGAAACGCCCTGCACAGATTGCCCCAAAATGCATTCTTAAACATGCAATTAAACATCCAATCATGCTCCAATTGCCACCAAACTTTACCAGCATGCAATTCAACATATATAAGACATATTTGCATCAACAATTCATCAAAACAACATCACATGCAAAAAGCCCCAAATCTATAGGCATGCTTCCTACACAAGCAAACCATACAAGCATAAACTTCCAACTCAAGCATATAAAGGCCAAACACAAAATCCAGCATTCTCAACATCAATCAACATACTTAGGGAGTTCCAAACATCTCCCAAAACGTACACATTGGTCCCCCATTGCCAAATTACCAAAAGCTAGAAATGCGCTTATAAAACCTTCCATACTTTGAGCTTTTCTTTCACTTGAATACTTGCCCTCCTTGCTGCCCTCAAAGTGTTCTAATGTTCTGCATTATTGAATTAAGAAAACGAAAGAGAGCGTAAGCAAAAGCTTAGTGAGGAATGCTCATAAAACCATTCAATAATGCATTTATAAACATTTATAAATCATGCTTCAAATCATCAATTGCACATGCTCAAAAGCATACTTAAAACAAGCATCTCATGCTTCATATCATAACATGTCATATTGGCCACAAGTGATAAGTTCCATTTCTTTAAAAACAAGTTCATCAACTTTCACCCCAAGGACTTTTAAACACCTTGGCCCCAAGGACTTTTAAACACCTTGGCCCATGGACTTTTAACCACCATGGAAAGGACCACACAAGGACTTTTAACCACCTTTGTGTCCGTATCAAGTTTCACCCCAAGGACTTTTAAACACCTTGGCCCCATGGACTTTTAAACACCATGGCCCCATGGACTTTTAAACACCATGGAAAGGATCACACAAGGACTTTTAACCACCTTTGTGTCCATACAAGAACCATCCAAGGACTTTTAACCACCTTGATGTTCTTAAGTAAACAAGGCTCACTCAAGGACTTTTAACCACCTTAGTGACCTTAACCTTTTCAAAACATCACTTGCCAATATACATCATCATCATCATCAATTTATCCACTGTTTTAAAGCATTAAACCAAGCCATATTCATCATGCATTTAAAAGCATCAAACCACATTTAATCAATGTACAAAAACAAGGAACTCTTACCTTGAGCTTCCTTCAACATATGGCTTACAAAACAGCAAATACCATGCTAAATCATGCTTTCAAAACAATATTTAAATCATGCAATAAACCACATTGCATCACAACAAAATCATGGCCACCACTAGAGAGTACTTTCCGAAAACTTACACTTGAGCTTAGCAAAGTTGTTTAGACTTAAACTAAGCTCCCAAGACATTGGTTTTAAAGCCGAAAACCATTTTCACTCACCGATTCCACTTCGCCTCTTGCCGAAGCACCAAATCAAGCTTCCGGATCAACAACTCTTGGATCCAAAGATGCCTCCCCTGTTTTAACACATCAAAGCAGAGGATTAATGCATCATCATGCATTAATTGCTTCAATGAAAGCACCTAAACTCGCTGCTCTCATCCACACTCCATTTTCGGCTACCAAACACAACCGAAAATGCATCCAAACCACTTCTCAACAAAGCCCAGCCATAAATCATCAAAACCTAACATCCTTTAACATCATTTAACACCTAAAAAGAACCTACAAACATCCTTATACCTCCAGCAACATCAGATCCACAAGATCACCTCAAAAACAACCAAGAAACACAAGCTAAACTTAGGAAACTCAACCTATCCGGGATTGCATTAATCAAAACTCAATTCCTTATCAATTTAATGTTCAAATATCATCAAAAACACATCTCAAATCACAGATTTATCAGATCAAACGAAAATCATCAAAAATCACCAAATCTTGCATTATAAGCCAAGATCCAATTCACAACTCAAAAGCCTTTAATAAAACATCAATTAAGGATTGTAAACTTAGGAATTTCAGTAAAGAACTGATAGTTTAGAGGAGAAGGACGTTCTTACCTCCAAACTTGAGTTTCTCCTCTTTTTGGAATCAAAAACCTTGATGAATCAAGTAGCAAATGATGAGGTTTTGTAGATATGTTGATTAGGAATCAAAAGAGAGTTGAAAGGAGAGATTTAGGTGAGAAAATCAGAAACAATTCTCTGGAGATAAGGTGTTTGGGTTGAGAGAAAATGAGAGAAAGAAAATTGGAAAGTTAGTTAACAATATAGCCAAATGGCTTTTCCCTCCTCTTTTGACATCTTTTAAAATCAGAATATATCACAAAATATCTTAGAAAAATCTGGAGAAACTACTTTTGGATTAATAGCTCCTTAAAGATTCAAAGTTCCAACCCTTTCGAAAACAGTCACCAAACTTTCAAAAATTACATTTTGGTCACTAGCCAAAATGTCACCCTTCCAAAACTCATTTTCCAAAATTGATTTCACAGTTCACTTAATTATATTAAAAGATGATTTTAGAACATTTTTCCATATTTTTAATGCAACCCGAACTAGGCTTTCCTAATTTCACCTCTTTAGATTCGAACAACACTTTGACCAAACCGGTCAACGCCCAAAACTACTAAGCCCAAAACTGGGGCGTTACACACATATTGCTAACTTGTTTTTCAGGGAAGTTTTGAGATTACATGGTGTGCCAAGAACTATCATTTCCGATCGAGATGTGAAGTTCTTAAGTCACTTGTGGAGAGCCCTATGGAGTAAGATTGGAACTAAGCTGCTATTTTCCACCACTTGTCACCCTCAAACGGATGGCCAAACTAAAGTGGTGAATCGAGTACTCTCCACGTTGCTTAGGAGCATTATTAAGAAGAATCTAAAGACATGGGAAGAGTGCTTACCATATGTGGAGTTCGCATATAACCGATCAGTCCATAGCACCTCGGGATACACTCCTTTTGAAGTTGTGTATGGGTTCAATCCATTAACTCCGATGGACTTATTGCCATTACCCGCTGATCAAATTGTGAATAAAGATGGACTTAACAAAGCTGAATTTGTTAAGAAACTTCATCAACAAGTGCGGGATAATATTGAAAAGAAAACCAAGCAATATGAGCAGCAAGCAAACAAGGGTCGAAGGAGAGTTGTCTTTGAGCCGGGAGATTGGGTGTGGTTGCACATGAGAAAAGAAAGGTTTCCAGCCCAACGGAAATCTAAATTGATGCCTAGAGGAGATGGGCCATTTCAAGTAGTTAAGAGGATCAATGATAATGCTTATCAACTAGACCTCCCAGGTGAGTTTAATGTTAGTGCAACCTTTAATGTTGCTGATTTGTATCCTTTCGATGTAGGTGACGATTTGGGGACAAATCGCTTTAAAGAGGGAGGGACTAATATGACCATCAAGAACAAGGACTCGGAGAAGTACCCAAGTGGCCCCATTACACGTGCACGGGCCAAGGAGTTTCAATCAGCCATGGAAAGCTTGTTTACAACAAGCCATGAACGTGGGAAAGAAGAAATAATAAGGGAGGAATGCCTTACCTTGCTTATGCATGCATTTGCATGAGAATTTAAGTATTTCATAACTTCCATTGCATTGATAAAGTGTGCTAGTCATTAAAGCATGCACTTCATTTATAGTTTTAGTTCATTTAGGGAAGTAGTTTAATTATGTATCTTAAATCATTCGTTAAACTACTTCATTCATGCATTTAGTTAAATTCAATAAAGTTAGTTCTTTAATTAAACTAGTTCATTCATTTAACTAGTTCACTCAATTAACTAACTCTTTAATTGTTTCATGCATCTATTATTTTAAGTTTGAATAAATCCTTTGTGTGTGTCTAGGTTCATGTGACGTGTGGATTAAAGAAGAGACTTTTCAACTTCAGCTTGGAAAAAGTCATTGATGACCATCTTTACTCATGCAAACAAGGCAATTCAAGGCTAAATTCTTTTAATCTTTTCATGGTTGTTCATCTTCATAGAGTAACAAAACATTTAAGCTTCATAATTCACCTATTCAAGGTTGAAATTATGAACTAATGAAGGCCATTCACTTTCAAGAGAAGGGACATGAAATAAACAACATTCAAATTATGCATTCAAGGCCTTTATTTATCATCTTTGGAAGGCTGATCATATACCACAAATGAGCAAGCAATCAAGGCTGGTTTAATGTCATTTAATCATCAAATTAAGTGATAAAATCAGCAAGAAATTCAAAGAGACAAGCTGATTTGGACGTGTGGGATGTCTACATTCATCCTATGTCCATATTCATTCCCTTTTATCCATTTGCAAGCAAAATGAAACAGCCCAAGAGTCACCACTCCTTTTGGACGAATTTAAGGCTAAATTCATCTCAATTTAAAGCAAGATTCATCCATCAAAAGGATAAGAAAGAAACATTTCATTTATTTGTATTCAATAACATTTAGATGATCATTCATCTCTCTTTTGTGTGACTTTTCATATGGTTCCTAGACACACTATAAATAGGCACCTTAGGTTCATTTGTAAGGACTTTGATTTTTCTTTGGAGAATATAAACCTTTGAAAGATTGCTTTCATCTTGTTCTTGCGAGAACTCTATTGGCTTCAAGTTGTGCTTGTAGTCTTCTATCCATTTCATTTTACTATAGCGTTGGTTCCAAGCTCTCTTATAGCTTGTGGGTCACGTTCCACACTCTTCCACCTTGACTCCATCAAAGTATATTGCTGGTTCCTAGCTCGTTATACCTAGCGGGTCACAATTCGCTATCCTTGCAACCATACAAATCCACGCCGCCTTTAGCATCTCCCATCACTCCTTCTTTCATTTACACATTTCCACGATTATCATCATCCATCCTTAGCCACCATACTATCGAAATTACCTATCCAATTCCTTTCTTCATTAATTTTTTTAGGGTAAACTACACTGGTAGTCACTGAAATTTTAGGGCGCTTTCAATAAGGTCACCAAACTTTTAAAACTTTCATTACAGTCACCCAACTTTTAATTCGCTTTCAATAAGGTCACTACCGTCAACCACCGTTAAAAAAGCTGACGTGGCATGTTAAATGTAAGGGTAAAATACACTATTAGTCACTGAACTTTTAAGAGGCTTTCAATATGGTCACCGAACTTTTAAAAATTTCATTACTATCACAAAACTTTTAATTCGCTTTCATTACCGTTAAAAAAACTGATGTGACATGTTAAAATTAAAAATAGACATTTTCCCATCATATTTTCTCTCCCCTATTATTTTCTTCCATCTAAATATGTCTCTTTCTTCCATATGAATCAAATTGTAATTTTTTGGTGAAGGTCGTTACTTCTCTAGTAACACATCAAGGAAAATATTAATGTATCTAGACATGCATGCGACATGTGTGAGAACAAGAAAAATATTGGGAGACATCCGATGATGGAATGATAAAGAAATAACTAAAATTTTGCTCATAAAAATCCGCTTTATGCTTCAGGCCCGACATTTACTGAGTCATGCACTGGATAATGATGAGTTCAAAGGAAAATATTAATGTATCTAAAAGATAGACATGTTTAGATGGAAAAAAATAAGACATGAGGATAAAATAGGGTGGGAAAAAGTTTATTTTTAAACTTAACGTGTCACATAAGCTTTTTTTAACGGTAATGAAAGCGAATTAAAAGTTGAGTGATGGTAATGAAAGTTTTAAAAGTTTGGTGACCATATTGAAAGCCTCTTAAAAGTTTAGTGACTAACAATGTATTTTACCCTTACATTTAACATGCCACGTCAGCTTTTTTAACGGTGGTTGACGGCAGTGACCTTATTGAAAGCGAATTAAAAGTTGGGTGACTATAATGAAAGTTTTAAAGGTTCGGTGACCTTATTGAAAGTGCCCTAAAAGTTCGGTGACTACCAGTGTAGTTTACCCTTTTTTTATTATATTGCTATTCATCTCACCTGTATGTTTTATGATATCTCAGAGTTCAAAGCGTAGCAAAGAATATTTCTTACTAGAATCACGATCGGGCACATCTATATGACTCGAGTCACATTATCGGGTACCTATCATTTCCTTTTTGCTATAGCATTTACATACCTGGAGGGTTATATGACAATTATACGTTTGATTATTGTGCAGCCATGAACTGTTTTAGATGGTGTGGGTTTTGTTGGATGATACTCTGTTTATTTTCTTAATCTCAAGTTAATGTTTACTGTTCTCTCTCGATCTTTGCTTTGTTTGTGGTGTGCTTAATTTCCTAACGTTGTAAGAGCTTAGGGTTGTCAGTGCTTTGAGATATAGGCCCTACATTTAGCATCTTCGAGAGTTTGCCTTTCTTTAGGAACAACCCAGGGTTGTAAGAGATTAAGGATGTTAGTGCCTCGAGAGACAGACCATTCCATATGATGCCTTCGAGTGATGGCCGTTCCCTAGGCACAGATGGGGGTAGTAACCGAGGGAGAAAGCCTTAGCTAATAGTGACAGTTAGAGTAGTGTGTGATACCTTCGAGAAAGGGTCATTACTTTAGAATTAGCTTGGGGGAGTGAACGAGCGAGCTAGCCTTAGATCCCATAAACAATGGTGTAACCACCAAGGGGAAGGACTCCAACCTGCCTTAGAGATAAGTGATATGTTTAAACGGCTAAGAGGGATAGATATTAGGAGAGTAGAGTGTTTAGAGTTTACGTCGAGAGGTGTTGTTGTAGCATATTAGTCTCCCAGTCTTCTTGCTAGAGATAGTTTAGAAGCAGCCTTAGTAAATCCCATCGAGCATAGTGGAAAGAACTAGGATTCATTAGCAGTGTTAAGTGACTTCAGAAGATTATCCTTCAGGAGCTAGCCATTCATTCCATAGAGAGTTTTGTATCTGAGAGAGGACTTATCTGTCATTCGATTATCTCTTCTCTGTTTGCTTGCTTTGCTACAACATTTTTCCCATCCTTCATACTACCTCGACATACTCACATTATAATTTGGTTACTATAGAAATTTGGATACGAAAACCGTGTTCACCTCCAATCCATGTGGAGACGATACTCACTCATCACTTTTTTACTCGTTCGACGTGTATACTTGCACCATTTGCGTATCATTTATAATATTGCAAGATCGCGCAACAGGTTTTTGGCGCCGTTGCCGGGGATTGGCAATTGGTTGTCCACAGTCTTTATTTTCATTTTGCCTTTTTATTTCCACATTGTAGATATTCACTAGTTTTGTTTTTGGTTGTTTTGTTTTCCTTTTTATGTAACGCCCCGGTTTTGGGCTTAGTAGTTTTGGGCGTTGACCGGTTGGTCAAAGTGCTGTTCGAATCTAAAGAGGTTAATTTAGGAAAGCCTAGTTCGGGTTGCATTAAAAATATGGAAAATGTTCTAAAATCATCTTTTAATATAATTAAGTGAACTGTGAAATCAATTTTGGAAAATGAGTTTCGGAAGGGTGACATTTTGGCTAGTGACCAAAATGTAATTTTCGCAAGTTTGGTGGCTGTTTTATAAAGGGTTGAAACTTTGAATCTTTAAGGAGCTATTTACCCAAAGGGAGTTTCTCCAGATTTTTCTAAGATATTTTAAGTCTAAAATCTGATTTTAAATGATATTAAAAGTGGAGGGAAAGCCATTTGGCTATTTTAGATTTTTATAACCAACTTTTCCTAATTTTCTTTCTCTCATTTTCTCTCAACCCAAACACTCCATTTCTAGAGAATTGCTTCTGATTTCTTCACCTAAATCCCTCCTTTCAACTCTCATTTGATTCCTAATCAACATATCTTCAAAACCTCTTCAATTGCTACTTGTTTCATCAAGGATTTTGATTCCAAAAAGAGGAGAAACTCAAGTTTGGAGGTAAGAACGTCCTTCTCCTCTAAACTATCAGTTCTTTACTGAAATTCCTAAGTTTTCAATCCTAAATTGATGTTTAATTAAAGGTTTTAAAGTGGTGAATTGGATCTTGGCTTATAATGCAAGATTTTGATGATTTTTGATGATTTTCGTTAGATCTGATTAATCTGTGATTTGAGATGTGTTTTTGTTGTTAAATGAACTCTAAATTGATAAGGAATTGAGTTTTGATTGATGCAATCCCGGATAGGTTGAGTTTCCTAAGTTTAGCTTGTGTTTCAAGGTTGTTTTTGAGGTGATCTTGGTGATCTGATGTTGCTGGAGGTATAAGGATGTTAATAGGTTGTTTATAGATGTTATATGATGTTTATGGAAGTGTGGTTTTGCTGGTTTGTGGCTGGGCTTTGTTTAGAAGTGGTTTGGATGCATTTTCGGTTGTGTTTGGTGGCCGAAAATGGAGGTTGAATGAGAGCAGCGAGTTTAGGTGCTTTCATTGAAGCAATTAATGCATGATGATGCATTAATCCTCTGCTTTGATGTGTTAAAACAGGGGAGGCATCTTTGGATCCAAGAGTTGTTGATCCGGAAGCTTGATTTGGTGCTTTGGCTTGAAGCAAAGTGGAAATCGGTGAGTGAAAATGGTTTTCGGCTTTGAAACCAAGGTTTTGGGAGCTTAGTCTAAGTCTAAACAACTTTGCTAAGCTCGAGTGTAAGTTTTCGGAATTTCTCTCTAGTGGTGGCCATGATTTTGATGTGATGCAAAATGGTGATTTGCATGTTTTAATTACTGTTTTGAAAGCATGTTTTAGCATGGTTTTTGCTGATGTTGTAAGCCATATGTTGAAGGTAACTCTAGGTAGGAGTTCCTTGATTTTATACATTGAAATAATGTGGTTTGATGCTTTGAAATGCATATTGAATATGGCTTGGTTTAATGCTTTAAAACAGTGGATTAAATGATGAAAAAGATGTATATTGGCAAGTGATGTTTTGAAAATGTTAAGGTCACTAAGGTGGTTAAAAGTCCTTGAGTGAGCCTTGTTACTTAAGAACATCAAGGTGGTTAAAAGTCCTTGGATGGTTCTTGTTGCGGACACTAAGGTGGTTAAAAGTCCTTAGGTGATCCTTTCCATGGTGTTTAAAAGTCCATGGGGCCAAGGTGTTTAAAAGTCCTTGGGGCCAAGGTGTTTAAAAGTCCTTGGGGTGATTCAAGCTATGGACACAAAGGTGGTTAAAAGTCCTTGTGTGGTCCTCATTCATGGTGTTTAAAAGTCCATGGCCAAGGTGTTTAAAAGTCCTTGGGGCCAAGGTGTTTAAAAGTCCTTGGGAAGATGATGAACTTGTTTTAAGAAATGGAATTGTCACTTGAGCCAATATGACATATTATGTTTATGTTGAAGCATGAGATTGCTTGTTAAAAGTATGCTTTTGAGCATGTGCAAAGGTTGATTTAAAGCATGTTTATAAATGGTTTTTAATTGCATTATTGAATGGTTTTTAAGAGCATTCCTCACTAAGCTTTTGCTTACGCTCTTTTCGTTTTCTTAATTCAATAATGCAGAGCATTAGAGTACCTTGAGGGGCAGCAAGGAGGGCAAGCAATCAAGTTCAAGTAAAGCTCAATGTATGGAAGGTTTTATAAGCACTTTTTAGCTTTCGGGTAATTTGGCAATGGGGGACCAATGTGTATGTTTTGGGAGGTGTTTGGAACTCCCTAAGTATGTTGAATGATGTTTTGAATGCTGGTTTTTGGATTGGATCATTATATGCTTGTTGTGGAAGTTTGTGCTTGAATAGCTAGCTTGTGTAGGAAGCATGCCTATAGAATTGGGGCTTTTGCTTGTGACGTTGTTTTGATGAATTGATGGTGCAAGTATGTCCTACATATGTTGAATTGCATGCTGGTAAAGTTTGGTAGCATTTGGAGCATGTTTGAATGATCAATTGCATGTTTTGGAATGCATTTGGAGCATATTTGAGCAGGGCGTATCGGAACAGTGTGCACCGTTTCGGAACGGGTGCCTTGTATGAACCCAGGCGTCCGAAACGGTATACACCGTTTCGAAACGGTTTGGTCTCTGCCAGACCCCTGTTGCGGAACTGGTTGCAGAACGACCCGTGTTTCGAAACGGGGTCAACCTGTTTCGGAACGGTCGACCGTTGGGGGCTGACAGGGGCAATTATATGTTTTGAAATGTTTGCATTTTGGTCCTGAATCTTGTTTGTGCAATTGTATGAGTTTGGGAAGTCCTCTTGAGTTGAAATTTCACAGAGAAGCATGAAACCTGACTAATTTCAAGTTGGTAAGATTAATTTGGGTTAAGTCCTTTTAATTATCAGAAATTACAAATTGGTCCCTAAAGATGTATTTTGTTCAATTGGGTCCCTGTTTGATCTCTGATGTTTGTGATCTTTGAGTATGTTGTTTGTGTGATCACAATTAGGCCTAATGTGCATCTAGACAAGATTAAAAAGAAAAAAAAAGGGTCGTTAATCAAGGTTGACTTTCGGGTTGACTTTGGTTTTCCCCGTGTGACTTTCTTAATTCGGGTCAACCGTCTAGGCCGGGTTAAGGGGGTTACATTTTAGGTGTTTTTATCGTTTATGACCAGAAGAAGAAGACCAAGAGGACCTATTCAGCTCATTGTTCCATAAGCTGATCATTTATTTCGTTTGAGAAGACACGAGCAAGCAGAAGCTAGAGTCATGGAACCGGCACCTGCTAACGCAGAGGCTATGTCAAATGGGCAGGGAGAAGTAGCTCGACCACGAGCCATAGGGATCATTTAACTCCTAGGTTGGATTATCTCCATCCTGGAATAGTAGCTCCAAAAATTTAGGCAGCCCAGTTTGAACTTAAACCCGTCATGTTCAACAAGTTGAGCAACATTGGACAATATGGTGGCTTGCCTCATGAAGATTCTTGACAGCATATCCGTTCTTTCTTGGGTGTTTGTGATTCTTTCAAGCAGCAAGGGGTGCACGAGGATGTGTTGAAATTAAAGCTGTTTCCGTATTCACTAAGAGATCGTGCTAGAGCATGGCTAAATGGGGTGCCAGTCGGATCAATTCAAAGTTGGACCGATTTATGCAAGAACTTTTTGCTATGGCATAGTCCGCCAGTAATGAACACCCAGTTGAGGAATGATATCGCTTCCTTTCGTCAGTCTGATGACGAATCAATGTATGAGTGCTATGACCGATTTAAGGGATTGTTGAGGAAATGCTCTAACCATGGGTATCATGAGTGGACCCAAGTGGTTATGTTCTATAATGGTGTCAATGCGCCCACAAGGATCTTGATAGATGCTGCGGCAAATGGGACACTATTGAACAAGTCACAGGAAGAAGCATTTGACATCCTCAACAAGGTAGCCAACAATGATTATCAGTTCCCAACAACAAGGCATGGAATGGGGAGGAGAAATCAAGCTGCCAAGGGGAGTGAAGTTGACAACTCAATACTAAATCAGTTGGCCAACATCACCGTTTTGTTAAAGAATCTCCAACGATCCAACGAAGTGAAGGAAGTTAAGGTAGTAAGGTCATGCCTGAAATGCGATGGCAATTACCACCTTAAAGATTGCTCTGATAATCCAGAATCTGCCAACTATGTGAGGAACTATAACCATAGCAACAACAACCCTTATTCTAACTCCTACAACCCAGGATTGTGTCAACACCCAAACCTGAGTTGGGATAATCAGGGGCACAACAAAAATTCGGCAAATCAAATGCCACAACAAAATCCGCAAGAGGTACACCATTCTCGCTAGAGTAAGTCATGGCAAAATCAAAAGGCAGCAGCACCTTCATCAAGCAATTCATTGGAGTCTACTTTTAAGGAGTTCATGGCTATGACAAAGGACTTCATGGGGACCACGAAAGTTTTGCTACAAGATCATGCAACACACATAAAAAATCAATGAGCCCTTCTACAAAGTCATAGTGCATCCTTACGAGCCTTAGAAACTAAAGTGAGCTAGATTGCTCAAGCCTTGTACGTGCGATCACAAGGAACTTTGCCTAGTGACACTGAAGCCACTAAGCACCATGGCAAGGAAAAATGCAGTGCACTCACACTAAGGAGTGGCATGGAGATTAACCAAGGTGATAAGTTTGGGGGTGGAGAGAAGGACGAAGTCCAACCCAACTTACTGCCACTGCAAAAAGATCTTCAGGAACTACAAGTAGTAGAAGGAAAAAAGGAGGATGGAAAAGCCAAAAGACCAATCGAGGAATGGCCAGTTTTTATTACAGCAAAAGAAACAGCCCCACGAGCTACAACAGATTTAGCTAAGCCACCTCCACCATCCCCTCAAAGACTCAAAAAGCAGCAAGAAGATCTCCAATTTGAAAAGGATATCATTACAAAGAAGAGGAAGGTAGAAAAGCACGAGACAATGGCTACAACAAAGGAATGCTATTACATTTGGATAAAACTCCCACCAAAAAGAAAAGACCCATGAAGCTTTATTATCCCATGCTCTATTTCAGATAAGATCGTTGGAAGAGCATTGTGTGATTTGAGATCGAGTGTGAACCTGATGCCTAAATCCATATTTCAGAAATAAAGGTTAAGGGACGTCAAGACTACTAGGGTTACGCTACAGCATGCTGATCACTCTAAAGTTCGACCAGAAGGGAAAATTGAAAATGTTGTAGTAAAAGTGGATCGTTTTGCTTTCCCAGCTGATTTCTTGATCTTGGATTGCGAGGAAGACATCGATGCTCCTATTATTCTAGGAAGGCCATTTTTAGCTACAGGTCGAGCCTTGATTGACTGTGAGAAGGGTGAATTCACAATGAGAGTGGGTGAAGAGACAGTCACCATCAACATACATAACACCCTTCATGATAGGTCAATGGAAGATAGGCACTGCAATGCTATAGCATGGGATGAGCTATAAGAACTTTGCTGTAGCAACAACATTCAGAAGAAAGCCTTTGAAGGATCAATTCAAGAGAAAGAATTTGAGGACCTGACCAAGGAAGGGAACCCAAATGCTAAAAATCAGTCAAAAGAGGTGGGGCTAGCAACATCTCACCTCAGCCTTCCTGACCCTTGGCAGCACGCCTCCTAAACTTTTTCTTTTTGCTTTAGTATTTTCAATAAACAATAGTTAGTTTGTTTTTATGTGTTTTTAGCTTTGTTCTTATCTTTTGCTTGTCCTTTCTACTAATTTATTATCTTGCAAATTCCGTATCATAGTACATGTCCTCTGTAGTATTAATGCCGTATAGGTGGTACATCAAAAAGGGGATTATTTAATTGGTTGATGAAGGAAATCAGAGTTTGTAGGGAACACAATTTGTCTTGACTTGGGAGTTGGAACGACGTAAGAAAAGGAGGGGAACAAAAAGGGCATTATAAAAGGGAAATTAATAGAGAGAATATTTGAAGATTAAACCCTAGCCACACATAACTTAGTTCTCTCTCATACTTTTTCTTTGAGCAATTAAGAGACCCTTTTCTCTTTCCTGACAAAAGACGGCTCCCATCACCCTCAAACCTCTCTCCCCATTAAGGAGAGTCAGTGGTTAGCCGTTTCCCAAGGAAACCTCCCACACGTCTCCTCCCACTTTCCACTCAAACCGTCCTCACTCTTCATCTTTCTCACTCAACCTAAGACCATTCATCTTTTCTTTTTCTTTTCTTCCCACAAAAACCTTTGTTCCCTAAAAGACCAAAAGACTTACCTTCAAGCCACCAACCATGGTTCGATGCAAAAATGTTTCTGGTGCATCATCAAGTTCGTAGAACCCACCGGCCATCAAGATCAAACTCTTCTATGACGAAGCAGTCCGAGAGAGATTGCTAAACCTAAAGGATAGGAAACTACTTCCAGAGCAAGGACTCCGATTCCCCGAGAAAGATGAGGAGAACTTCGAGTCTGCCCTTCTAGATGTCATATCCAAGCACGACTAGAGGAAGCTAGCTGAGTGTCCCCAAAACATATGTGTTCCATTGGTGAAAGAGTTCTATGCGCACTTGACGAGCCCAACACAATCAAGCGTCCACGTTCGAGGAGAACAAGTAAAGTTCATTTCTGTAGCAGTGAACAAATTCTATAGCCTGAAGAATGTGGTAGATGAGCATGGAAGCTTTGTTGCTGGGCTAGATGACAAAGCCCAATAAGAAATCGTGAAAGAATTATGCTTTCGAGGGACAGATCTGAACCGGAACACCATGACAGTCGAGAGAGGGATACTAAAGCCTGAAGTGAAACTCTAGAATCATCTACTCCAAACTCGATTGATGCCAACATTGCACACAACTACGGTACACCTATCTCGTTTGCTGGTTATTCACTCTATAATTAATGGGCGAAAAATTGATGTAGGGAAACTGGTGGTGGACGGGGTCTACGCGTACCTCAAGAGGAGCAAAAGCCCACTAATCTTTCCAAATTTGATAACCGCCCTGTGCCGGAGGAAGGAAGTTTTTGAAAACTCGGCCAAGGACGAACAAATGAAGGGCAAAAAGGGGTTAACACCTGCCCAGATTCCTCAGCTGAAGGGATTTGATGAGGATGCTCCAAACGAGACCCTGGAAGGAGGAGCAAAGAGTTTTGCTGCAGCAAGGACCGCAACACTAGTTGCTAAAGCAACCCACCTAGCCACAGAGCTTCACAATCTTAAGGTGCAGCTGAGCACCTATTTCAAGTATGCCAACCAGAGGGATGTGGCCATCTCACAATGCTTCTCCAAGGTCTTGCCAGGCATAGCAATTCCATTCCCAAAGGAACTTCTCATCTCTCCTGAGCCTCAAGATCAAAATGTTACTGCTAGCACGCCCCGACCACCAACCCAAAAGAGGAAGTTGACGGCTAGGAAGAAAGTCAACCTAGTCCCAGCCCATGAACCAGACACTCGAGAGCCCTTAGCTCAAGAAGAACAGACCCCTGCCCAAAAGTCACATCAAATCAATCATGCTTCCACACCCACTAGGAAGAGAACAAGAAGCATGCTACATCAACATCACAGCCAGCTGAATCGCAAAGGGAGTCAGTCACCACTTTGAGTGACGATGATCGGCCTATGGCTGAGGCAACCCCCCCCCACTGAACCAAACCCAGTTGTGCCACCATCTGAGGATGCTACAGCATCCAAGCTGAAATGTTATAAACGCACAGCCGGGCGCACCGTCAAACTAATCGATCCAGCCCTTGTTCAATCTGACGATAGTGCAACCTCGACAGTTCCAATGGCGCACAACGACCACTCCACAGACGACACAAGCGACAATTGACCTCAGCACGCATGAGGTACAATTTTTTAGTTTTAGATCTTTTTAGTTTATTTTTGCATTAGTATTTTCCATAACATTTTTTTCTTTTCATGCATCACGGACGATGCACCTCCAAGTTTAAGGGTGTTTCGCCTTCGCTTAGTTTAGGACAATAGCATTTGTATCGTAAAATTAGATAAAAGTTTTGCTATGACATTCTGTTTAGCTAGGAAGAAATATGCAAATGTGTTGATGATGCTTAATGATGATCATTTGAAATTCAATAGGCCTGAACTTAAATTTTACAACTACATGAGACTTAAAGAACTATCTTAGGAGTGAGTTTGCTATAGAAAATAATTTTAGACACTGATTGCTTTCTTTCTCTTCTTGGTAGGTTTAGAAAAAACTTTTTAGGAAGAACTTTAGTATTACCTTGCATGAAAGAATGAAAAATGAGCTTAAAAAAATAGACCCCCCCTGTGCCTAAAACTGAAAACTGAATGAATGCTATAGCATAGCTGTAGAAGGACACTCCACTGTACAATCTTTAGGCCACTATTAAAAAAAAGATAGAAAAAGGAACAAAAGAAATAAGTGGCAATGAAAAGCACATGAGTGAATGAAAGTTGTCACGGGATGACTCTACCTACTAGCTCGGGGGTGAGAGGTATGCTCCCTACTCATCTAGAGTTAAGGACGGTAGGTGTGATGAGCTGACACCCTTCGTAACAGTACCTTTTGCATTCTTGTAGAAGTCTGTAATAATTGAAAATTCATTGCTAAGGCATTATTATTGAACTTCCTTGAAATTTTTTTCTTCACCTATCATGCATAGTTTGAAAGTAATCTTGCGCACACACTCACTAGCAGCTTGTTCTTAAGATAAATTCTTGCCAGTCTCAATTAAATGTTGTTGATATTGAATGCCTATCTTTTTCTGAAAGCTGAAACACTGCTGTAGCATTTTTTCCTCGTTAAATCTTTGCCATAACATCCCTTTTGTTTACTTTTACTCATTGCTTGAGGACAAGCAATAGCTTAAGTTTGGGGGTGTGATAGCTATGCTATTACCTCTATATTTATGCCTCTTTGCTATAGCAATTGCCTGTTTTCAAGTGCATTACATTGCATGTAGGCTGCATTTTTAGTATATTATGGGTGCATTTTAATTTATTGCTTGTGTGGAGTTGGTGCTTCGTGAAAGGTAGTTTTTGGCTGTTTGTGTGCAGGATGAAAGAGCAGAACGTGAAGGAAGAAGCAAGGAACAAAATGCTATAGCAAAGGAGGAGAAAGAAGGCTAGTTGGTGCACAAAGTACAAGCACGTGAAGTGCAGAGAAAAAAACCTGACACTGTCAGCAGCTTTATGCAGCCGTTGCGACCCAGTTGCAGACCGTCCTCTTTGTCCCCTGATGGACAGAGCTTGTCAGAGAATATTCTTTGGGATCCCCAAGTAGATTCCAAGGCACCAAAATCCTAGAAGATCCTCCACTATATAAAGGCTTCATCTCTCCAAAGAAAAATGGAGGCAAGATGAGGGCGAAGGAGAGAAAAGAAAGAAAAGTGTGTAAGAGGAAGCACAACAAGAGGGGAGAAGCACTTCATCATTGACCTGGCTTGGTGTCCTTCATCGAGAAGCTCAAGGCGTGGCCTCACCGTCCTCTTCTGAGGCGGTGAGCCTAAGGCGGTCATGGCAGTCCTCTTGCGAACTGGGAGTTTATCTTTCCTTTTTGCTATAGCATTTATATACTTGGAGGGTTACATGACAATGATACATTTGATTATTGTGCAGCCATGAACTGTTTTAGATGGTGTGGGTTTTGTTAGATGATACTCTGTTTATTTTCTTAATCTCATGTTAATGTTTATTGTTCTCTCTTGATATTTGCTTTGTTTGTGGTGTGATTAATTTCCTAACGTTGTAAGAGCTTAGGGTTGTCAGTGCTTTGAGATATAGGCCCTACCTTAAGCGCCTTCGAGAGTTGGCATTTCTTTAGGAACAACCCAAGGTTGTAGGAGATTAAGGATGTTAGTGCCTCGAGAGACATGCCATTCCTTATGATGCCTTCGAGTGATGGCCGTTCCCTAGGCACAGATGGGGGTAGTAACCGAATGAGCAACCCTTAGCTAATAGTGACAGTTAGAGTAGTGTGTGATAACCTTCGAGAGAGGGTCATTGCTTTAGCATTAGCTTAGGGGAGTGAATGAGGGAGCTAGCCTTAGATCCCATAAACAATGGAGTAACCACCAAGGGGAAGGACTCCAACCTGCCTTAGAGATAATTGATAGGTTTAAACAGCTAAGAAGGATAGAGATTAGAAGAGTAGAGTGTTTAGAGTTTATACCAAGAGATGTTGTTGTAGCATTTTAGTCTCCCAGTCTTCTTGCTAGAGATAGTTTAGAAGCAGCCGTAGTAAATCCCGCCGAGCATAGTGGAAAGAACTAGGATTCGTTAGCAGTGTTAAGAGACTTCAGAAGATTATCCTTCAGGAGCTATCCAACCATTCCATAGAGAGCTTTGTATCCGAGAGAGGACCTATCTGTCATTTGATTATCTCTTCTCTATTTGCTTGCTTTGCTACAACATTTCCCATCCTTCATTCTGCCTCAGCATAGTCACATTACAATTTGGATACGAAAACTGTGTTCACCTCCAATCCCTGTGGAGACGATATTCACTCATCTATTTATTACTCGTTCAACGTGTATACTTGCACCATTTGCGTATCATTTATAGTATTGCAAGATCGCGCAACAGGCATCTCAAGGTTCACACACGAGAGCGACCCTCCATCGTTGTGACACCCGTGGTGGAGTATTCGGTACAATCACAACCCCTCAACACCACTCATTGGTAGATGTATAACCCACTAACGAGAGACGGGACACACACAAGGTTCTCACCCGAGAGCTACCCTCAACCGTTGCAACCTTAAACAATCCTCAATCGTTAGGGTACTTGGATGGAGTATTCGGTACAATCACAACCCCTCAACATTCGAGGCGACTTGTTTATAGTGAATTCAATCCTATAGCCGGCTAACTATATCCGATTCCATTTATAAAACACTTTATACAACATCACTTGCCAATATAATCCATATCACATGCATACCTCACTGTTTTTACAAAGCATTCATGATAAGCCATAAATCAAGCATCAAATCATGCTTCAAACCTCATGCATCACCACATGTATACAAGGATCACTTACCTAGTGCATCCTTAAACCACATGGCATCATCAACCTCATTTCATATATTCAAAACATGCTTTAAAATAGTAGGTAAATGTAACCCCCTTAGCCCGGCCTAGACGCCCGACCTAAACTAAGAAGATTACACGGGGAAAACTAAAGTTAACTCGCAAAAGTCAACCCTGATTAACGACCCTTATTTTTTTCATTTTATCTTTTCTAGATGAATATTAATATCCTATATGTTTAGCAAAGCGATTAGACGAAAACGACACATCGATCAGAGTTTGATTTGGGGTTCATTTGCATTCATTTGACTTTTAAGGACTAATTTGTAAATTTCAGGAATTACAAGGACTAATTAGATTTTAAAGTTAACAATCCAAAATTAATCATGTAACATGCCATAATGTCAAATTTCATCCCAAACGGATCATCCAAACTCAACTAATTAAACTTACAGCATTCAGAGACCAAAACGTAAGAAATAGAAACTTGGAACTATTCAAAAACAACATCCAACGGTCAAATGTTTCGGAACACAAGACCCTGTATCGAAACGGCCGTTTCGAAACCATGTTGACCGTTTCGATATGCGGGTGCATTCCAAGACCCCAAATAACCTGTTTTGATATGGTGAATTATAGTGGCGAAATGTTCCTGAACGTGCCTACCCGTTCCAAAACACCATGGCCATTACAGGCCACCGTTCCGAAACATATAAGGGCTTTCCGAAACGCCTGGGCCTGCAATTTTCCAAATTGCTGGTTTTACACAAATTTTCACCTTCGAAACCATTCCAACGCATGTCATAACACACATACAATATGAATACACATCAAAGCCCACCAAAACGAAGCACAAGCTATAACATATCATCATTCTTGCAAGCATTAGAACTATAGGCATGCTTCCTAGATGTCAAAACTACAAAAAGGCTAAAAACCACATTCAAGATTAAACCAATATTCAAAGGCCATTTACAATACAAAATAAACAAACCAAACATGCTCAAGGTGTTTAACATCACCAAGTAATATCAAAAGTTGAAATCCCACCCATTGCCTCCTATTACACCAAGGTTAAACCACATACATTGTTTAGTCAAGACACTTGGTATCCACTTGCTTTCTTGCTGCCTCAAATGCTTAATTCTCTGCATTGATGAAACAAATGAGCCTAAGCATAAAGCTTAGTGAGGACCGCTAAAACCAAACTTTCATCAATGCATTTTACAAAACCGGAATATCACCATTTTTCATCTCAAGCCTTTACTTAAAACATACCCTTTTTTAAAGCATCTATGCACTTTTAAAACCACATGGTCATAGCATCATCAAAATAACAGCAAATAATCTTTTGCTCATGGTTAACAAAGCATCACATGCATTCTAGCATAATTCACAAGCATCACATGCTTAAATCATTATTCAACAACATTATATTGGCTAGCAAGTGATCAATTCTCAAACCATACCAAAACCAACACAAATGACACAATCGGATACACGGATTACAAGCATTGTCCCACACGCTTCATACACACTACCAGACTACACAAGGCTCACACACGAGATTAAGCCATCAATCGCTGTGACACCCGTGGTGGAGTTTAACGGTACAATCACAACCCCTCAACACCACTCATCGGTAGTTGTATAATTCCACTAACGGGAGCACGAGACACATACCACATGATCCACACATGGGATTTAATCATCCATCGTTGTGATCTTAACCTCAATCGTTAGGGTACTTGGATGGAGTATACGGTACAATCACAACCCCTCGACATCCAAGGCGATTTTATTCACGGTGCACCCAATCCTATAGCCGACTAACTATATCCGATTAAAGTAACCAAAAACCATTTCCATCACTTGCCAATATAATCATTTAACAACATTATTCCACTGTTTTATAAGCATAAATCACAATGCCACTTCCACAAGAATAAACATGCTTAATCTCAAATGCATACATTTCATAATTCCTAGGATCACCTACCAAGTGCATCCTTAACAAGATGGCATTAAACACCAGAATTATCAATGCTCAAAACATGATTTAAAACAGTAATTAAAATCACATTCAATTCAAGTGCATTTTCCACAAAAAACATAGCACATTCCGAGAGAGACTTTCGAATCACTTACTCTTGAGCTTAGCTAAGTGTTTCAAACTTACACTAAGCTCCCAAGACCACGCTCAAAGCGTAACAAAGCTGGAAAATCCATTTCCACTCATCGATACGCGAAACTTTGCTTGCCGACACGAAAATCACCCTTCCAAAGCCTCCAAAAATGCTTTGTTTGCTTCCGGATCAAGATCCCCCTGTTTTTAGATCATAAAAACAGAGATCCAAATGCATTAAAATGCATTTCAACACCAACAACTAAACACAAACTCGTTGCTCACCAAAACTACACCAATTTACCCCAAAACTGTGACCCCCTTAGCCCGGCCTAGACGGTTGACCCGAACTACGAAGATTACACGGGGAAAACTAAAGTCAACCCGAAAGTCAACCTTGATCTTTTTTCTTTTTAATCTTATCTAGATGCACATCAACCTTAAGCGTACTCATGAGAAAAACATACTTGAAAAGCACAGCGACCGGAAAGCAATAAGGGACTCAATTGCACAACATACAAAAGTTAGGGACCAAATTATAAATTCTGGAAAGATGAGGGACTTAGCTCATTTTTAAATTACCAATATCAAATTAATCATATTATATGCTTCCCTGTCAAATTTCACCACAAACGAACGTCTCAAACTCAAGCAATTGCATATACAAACTTTAGGACTAAAACGTAACACTTGCAGACTTCAAACCATTCAAATCAGTGCCCAACGGTCTAGTGTTTCAGAACGGGGATTGACCGTTCCGAAACACGGGTTCGCATCGAGACCAGTTTCGAAACAGGGTTTGGCAGTGGCCAATTCGTTTCGGAACGACCTCTACCCGTTTCGAAACACAAAGGCCATTACAAGCCCCCGTTTCGAAACGCGGGTGCCCGTTCCGATACGGATTGCCCAGAATGTGCAGAATTTGCTGGTTTAACATACAATTAACCATTCAAACGCATCCCTAAGACCTCCTAATCATGCCAACAAGTCATCATACATATTAGGTACACACTTGCATCATCAAAACTCATTCATGACATCAATTAGGAAAAACCACAAGTCTATAGGCATGCATCCTAATATTGGAAACCAACCAAGCATCAAATCATCATAGCAAACACCAAAAGGCCATTTACATGTTCAAAACATCATAGGCATCATGCCAAACTTAGGGAGTCCAAAACATCTCCCAACAACACAACCTAGGTTCCCATTGCCAAATACCAAAAGCTAATAATGTTGTAAAAATAGTCACCATACATGAGCTTAGCCTTCCCTTGGATTCTTATCCTCCTTGCTGCCCTTGAAACACTTCAATTCTCTTCATTATTGGTTCAAGAAAGAGAGCGTAAGCACAAATGCTTAGTGAGGCATGCTCTAAGGAACAACACAATAATGCATTTTATAAAACACCTTTCACAAGGCCTTTTCAACACATAACATCAATTCTCATGCAACAATGCATATTCATCAAGCATCTCATGCTTAGATAACATCAACATGTCATATTGGCTTTCAAGTGATAACCATAACCATTTTCAATATAAAACACAATCGTATACGCGGATTACAAGCGTTGTCCCATACGCTTCATACACAGTACCAAACACACAAGGTGGAGTTTACCGGTACAACCACAACCCCTCAACACCCGTGATGGATTTTAACGGTACAATCACAACCCTCCACATCACTCATTGGTAGTTGTATAACATCACTAACGAGAACACGGGACACACAACACAAGATCCACACATGGACATTTTAACCACCATTGTGATCTTAAACATCTCGTTAGTGTACTTGGATGGAGTTTACGGTACAATTACATCCCCTCAACATCCAAGGCGACTTAATTCACGGTGCACCCAATCCTATAGCCGACTAACTATATCCGATTCAAGTACTTTAAAACCAACACATCACTTGCCAATATACATCTTTAATCATCAACAATTCGCTGTTTAAAAGCATTTAATCAAGCCATTTAACAACATGCATCACTATGCATCAAATCCACATTTTCAACATATTAAACCAAGGATCTCTTACCTTGAGCATCCTTCCATATATGGATTTCAAAAACAGCATTAACCATGCCAAAACATGCTTTCAAAACAGAATTTAAACATGCAAATTAAACACATTGCATCCAACCACCTCATGGTTCATCAAAGAGAGAGTTTCTCCGAAAACTTACTCTTGAGCTTAGTTAAGTTGCTTAGACTTAAACTAAGCTCCCAAAACCTTCAAACATTGGTTACAAAGCTGTAAACCCAACTTCACTCACCAATTCTGTTTCGCAAGCTTGCCAAAACGCCGTTTAAGCCTCCGGATCAACACCACAAGGATCCGAAGATGTCTCCTCTGTTTTAAACACATCAAAGCAGAGGATTAATGTATCATCATGCATTAAAATCTTCAGCCATTACACCTAAACTCGCTGCTCTCACCAAATCTAACATTTCGGCTACCAAACACAACCGAAATCACATCCAAACTCATCCACAACATTACCCAGCCAAGATCCATCACTTTTAAACATTCTTAAACATCAATTAACATCCAAAATGATCCTAAACTCGTCCTTATAGCCCCATCTATAACAGAACACCAAGATCACCCCAAAAACCACCATTTTCACAAGTAAAAACTTAGGAAAATCAACCTATTCGGGATTGCATTGATTAAACCTCAAATACACATCACTAAACATCCAAAATACATTAAAAAGGTATCTCAAAACAGAGCCCAAACATTCATCACGAATTTCTTCAAGATTTAATCCAAATCTCAAGTTTTAAGCCAAAAAGCAAGATCACAACATTAAAACCTTTTATAAAGCTCAATTTAAGGATTGAGAACTTGGGAATTTCAGTAAAGAATTGAGTATTTAGAGGAGAAGAACGTTCATACCTCTAAATGTAGATTTCTCCTTGATTAGAGCCAAAATCCTTGAAAATTCAATAAGCAAATGAAGAGGATTTGATGTAGAAAGGATTAGGAATCATTTGAGGATTGAAATCTCATCATTTGGTGTGAAAATCAAAAGAAATGTTGCTGCGGAAATGTGTTTGGCTGAGGGAATTTTGAGAGAAAATGAGATGAGAAAGTTTTAGCAAAAGTTAGTTATGAAAACTAAACTATGATTTCCCTCTTTTCTTTTAATTAATTAAACATTAAATGAGTCATTAAAATTAAGAAAAATCTGGAGAAATCCTTCCTTGGGTAAATTAGCTCCTTAAAGATTCAAAGTTTCAATCCTTACAAAACAGTCACCATTGAACTTTTCAAAAATTACATTTTAGTCACTATTTCAAAATGTCACACTTCCAAACCTTATTTTGTAAAATTGATTTCACCACTCTCTTATATATATATATTAAAAGAGGATTTTTAGATATTTTCCATATTTTTAATGCAACCCGAACTAGGCTTTCCCTAAAACCACCTTTTATATTCGAACCAAAAATCAGTTCGGTCCGGTTCAGACCCTAAACTTCCAAGCCCAAAATTGGGGTGTTACAAAAACAACCGAAAACTCAATCAATTGCTTCCTAAACCAAGCCCAGCCAACATACATCACTTCCAACCATTTATAAACATCAAAACACATCTAAAAACAACCTAAACCCTTCCTTATATCTCCAGCAAGCATAACTTCAACATTTCACCTCAAAAACCCAACTAAACAATCAAGAAACTCAAGGATCTCAAGGATTTCGGGATCTATATTATCAAAACCCTTTTTCAACATAATAATCAACTCAAAACTCAATTAAAACCAATCCAAAACAGAGCTCATTAAATCCAATCCGAAATTCTAGATTTTAATCATATTTTTGCAAGATTTTGATCTCAAATCAAAACTATAATAAAAACTCACCCAAAAACATAAATTAGAAGCCAAAGATCATGGGAATTTCAATAAAGAACCTAGATTGAAGGTTGAGAATGAGATTTACCTCTAATCCTTGCCTTCCTTAAGGTTTGACAAGTTTTAGCTTCACAAAACTTGAAAATCTTGAAGAGAAATCTTGAAATTGATTTGGAAATCAATGAGAGAGTGCTTGGAAGAAAGGAATTCTGGAGAAATGAGTTGGGAAAAATGGTTTTGCTGAAATGAGAGGTAGTTACGTGAAATGAAATCTCAATTTCCTATTTTATTAATTTTAATTAAATAAAACCCTTTTTATTTAACCATCTAAAAAACCCTTTTAAAACACATGTCAATTTAAGGAAGGTGTAATTGCACCATAAAGATTCTAATATTTTTTGCTCCTCTTTTTAAAATTACATTTTCCATAGTTTTGAAACTTTACATTTTGGTCACTACCCAAAATGTACCACTTCCAAAGCCTATTTTGTAAAATTTATTTGACCAACCCCTTAAACATGATTTTAGAGGATTTTAGAAATTTTACCATATTTTTATCCTTTCCCGATCCTTGATTTTCCTAAACCACCTAACACAATTCGAATCGTTTCCGACCGGTCCAATCCAAAGTCTAAAACATCTAGGCCCAAAACCCGGGCGTTACAGTAAATGCAATTAAAACCAAGTGTAATCAAAGGTTCAAAACTAGCACAATCCGAGAGAGAAATTCACTTTACTTACTTCCAAACTTACTAAAGCGTTTCGAGCTCTTACTAACTTCCCAAAACCTTTTCGAAAACGTTTCCACGCTGGAAAACCAAGTTCCACTCACCAACATGCGAAACCACGCTTGCCGACGCAACAATTGATCGTCCGAAGCCTCCAAAATCACTTCGTTTGATTCCAGACTATTATCCCCTATTTTCAACACATTAAAACAGAGGCTCAATGCATTAAAATGCATCCAAAACACTAGCACTCAAAAGAATTCCCGCAGCTATGCTCTAAAGCACCAAATCACCCATCCTAAACAACCGAAAACTCTATCGATTGACCTCTAACCTCAGCCCAACCATTACTCAACACCCCCAACACATTTTAGGCATTAATCAACATCCAAAAACAACCTAAAACCATCCTTATACTTCTAGCAACTTGAATTCCTCAAGAACACCCAAAAAACCCAACCAAAACACCTCAAAAATCAAGAAACTCAAGGATTTCGGAATCACTATTGTTAAGACTCCACTTCAACACCAAAACGCTTTTAAAACTCATTTAGAAACAACCTCAAACCAGCCAAATCAATCAAAATTCGAAAATCACCTTTAAATCCATTTTCTACCAAGGTTTCACTAGTTTATCAATCTAACAACAAAACCTCAATTAAATTCATTAATAAAGAGTCAAACATCTTTGGAATTTCATTAAAGAACCTAGATTAGAGGGTTAGCACGAAATTTACCTCCAATCCTTGCTTCTCCTCTAATTTGGCAAGATTTGCTTGAAAGAAACTTGGAGAAAATGAAAGAAATCAACAAGGTAAAGATGGAAATCAAAAGAGGAATTGAGAGTGAAGAAATTCTGGAAAATTAAGAGAAAATGGAAAGTGTTTGGCTGAAGTGAAAGAAAGAAATGAAAAGCTCGTCAAAATTTTTGTTAACCGATTAACTAACTCCCATTTAATTAAACCAAGTAATAGCTTTTTAATTTTTTAATAAACATTTAAAACGCATGCCAAATTAGGGAAAAAAACATAATTTCCATGTAGCTTCCTAAGGATTCTAAGATTTTGACTCTTCTTGAAAAATAGATTTTCCAACTTTTAAATCTTTATATTTTGGTCACTACCCAAAATGTACACTTTCGAAATCCCGTTTTGTGAAATTGATTTAACCCACCCCCTAAATATAATTTTAGAGGATTTTATAAAAATTTATCTTATTTTTATCCCATCCCGAACCTTGATTTCCCTAAACCACCTTTTAAGGTTTCGAACAACCAACACCGGTTCCACCGGCCCAACCCGACTCGCCAAAACATCTAAGCCCAAAATCGGGGCGTTACAATATATGCTTATACATTTCTTATGAAGCATGGTTTGATGCTTGGAAATGTGACTTATTGGTAATGCTTTGAAAACAGTGAGATTTGTGCTAAATGAGAATTATATTGGCAAGTGATGTTGTGAAAATTGGTTTATAAATGAAATCAGATATAGTTAACCGGCTATAAGATTGAGTGCACTACAAACAAGTCACCTTGGATTTTGAGGGGTTGTGTGTGTACCGAATACTCCATCCAAGTACCCTAACGATTGAAGAAAGTGTATAGTATCCAGTCTATCGTTAGTTGGGTTATACATCTATCGATGAGTGGTGTTGAGGGGTTTATACGGTGTATCGAATACTCCACCACATGTGTCACAATGGTGGAGGGTAACTCCCGTGTGTGAACCTTTAGATGTCGGTGAAAATGTATGAAGTGTTGGGACAACACTAGGGAATCCATGTATTCGATGCGATTTTGAGAAATAAAAATGTTGATGATCACTTGTGAGCCAATATTATTGATAAAGTGTTATGAAATGATTAATGATGCATATTATGTAAATGCATGTTTTAATTTTTAAGGCATATGGTAGCTATGCATGGGAAGACTTAAGTTGAATGTTAGCAATGGATTTGATGTTGAGTTCATAATAATTGTTGCATGATGTTTTACATGATGATTTGTTAAGGAAAGTGCATGGTTTTTATAGAGGGCATGATGGCTTATAACGATGAAAATGGTTTTAATGCATTGATAGCGTGTTGGTTTTGATCACTCATCTCTAAGCTTGTATGCTTACGCTCTCTTTTGTCCATCAATGCAGATAATTAAGTACTTGGAGGCATCAACTTGCAAGGGGATCGTTGGAGACTTCGCTTTGAATGTATGTTTCGTTTTATGGACTAGAGTAATAAGGCCAATGGGGGCACCATAGTCTATTTGGGAGATGTGTATGAACTCCCTTTATGTGCATATTTGTTTACTGGTTTTAAGCTTGTAAAAGGCCTCTATATGTTGGTTTAACCCTTGAAGTGAGTTTTGACTCTTGGATGGATTGATTTCATAGAAAGCATGCCTTTAGAACTCTTTGATGATAAGTCCCATGTCTTGTTATTGAAATCGCTCTGCATGCTTGAGGATTGATGTTTAAATTCATTGTGTGTGATTGGAAGCATGTTGGATTGTCTGAGTGGTTTAGGATGTGTAAAACCAACAAATTGGGTAATTGCATGCTTCAGGGTATCGATACCCTTGTTAGTGTATTGGTACGGGCTTCATAAATTAGAGGGGTGTACCGATACGCATTTTGGCTACTGGTTTTGGGCGTATCGATACAGGTGTTGAGGGTATCGGTACAAGTCTTTGTTTTCCTAAACTTGGGAGTCTAATTGTCGAGGGCGTATCGATACTCTCTCTAAGGGTATCGATACGGTGACAATTTTGTTAGTTAAAGTGTACCTTTGCATGTTCTGTTTCCTTACCTTTGCATGTAACATAATTAATTTTAAGATGGTAATCTAAAATTAGAGGAATCCCTCGTATTTTGTTAAGTTTACAAAATGATCCCTAAAATCGTATTTGAAAGCAATTGAGCCTTAATCGATTGATGTTGTGTGTGTTCCGCTGCAATGACAAACACTTAGGTTTCTAACGAGCATCTAGACAAGATAAAAAGAAAAAAAATAAGGTTGTTTATTGAGGTAAACCTTCCCAGTTTACTTCAATATTCCCCGTGCGACTCATTCGGTTCGGTTAACCGTCTAGGCCAGGTCGATGGCGTTACAAAATACTTGAGAATTTCATTAAAGAACCTTGATTAGAGGAGAAGCACAAAAATTACCTCTAATACCTTTGCTATTCCTTCAATTGACAAGATTTGATTGAAAATCTTCAAGAATCCATTGAAACAAGTTGAGGAAACTCCATGGAAATCATTTGCAAATCAAAGTAAAATGAAAAGGAAAAGATCTCTGAAAGTTTTGAAAGAAAAGGGGTGGTTGGATGATGAGAAAAGAGAGAAAATGAAAGTTACGTCAAAATAAGTTTGTAAAGCTTAATTCTCTTTTTAGTCAAAACCCTTTTTAATTAAACACATTGAAAACATGTCAAATCAAAGGTAAACTGATTACATTTACTTTAGCTCCCTAAATATTCTAAGTTTTGGCTCTTTTACAAAATAACCATTAAAAAACAGTTTTTCCATTTTTATGATTTAGTCACTAAACCAAAATGTCCACCTTCCAAATGTCATTTTCCAAAATTGGCTTCACCAAACCCTTAAACACATTTAAAATGGATTTTAGAAATTCTCCTCATATTTTCATCACTTCTCGAACTAGGTTTTCCCTGAACCAATTCTAAACTAACACAGATCTCTAGTATCGGTCCAACAAACCCTATACCCAACCTACAAACTCATAGGCCCAAAACTAGGGAATTACAACTCTCCCCCACTTAGGAAAATTTTTCCTCAAAATTTTACCGGTAGGAAAAAGGTGCGGAAACTGCTTTAACATGTTCGCATTGCTTTCCCACGTGGCCTCCTCAACTCCTCGATGTCGCCACAACACCTTCACAAGTTCAATCGTCTTACCACGAAATACTTTGCTACTAGAATTAAGAATCTCAACAGGTTCCTCATCATAAGACAAATCTGGTCGCAACTCAATATCCTCAACCGGCATGACATGCAACGAATCCGACCTATACTTCCGCAACATCGACACATGAAACACATCATGAATTTTCTCCAACTCGGGAGACAACCTCAACCGATATGCAACAGGACCAACACGGTCCACAACTTTAGATGGTCCAATAAACCTTTGACTAAGCTTACCCTTATGCCCAAACCTCATCACCTTCTTCCAAGGTGACACTTTTAGAAATATGCGATCATCAACCGCAAACTCTATCTCCCTACGCTTCAACCGTGTAAGACTTTTGACGATTCGAAGCTGCCTTCAACCGATCACAAACAAGCTTTACCTTCTCCGTCATTTTCATGCCCCGGTTTTGGGCCTAGATGTTTTAGGCATCAGTTTAAGTTGGTCGAACCTAGAGTTGGAGATTCTAGTCTTTAAGATCCACTTGAGTTGTGAATGATCCGCTACAATGTTCAACACATAGGAACCTAATTTGCATCTAGACAAGATAAAAAGAGGAGGCTACAACCGTCCCTTTAAGCAAATCCAGCAAAGAAACTAACTTTTGCCTTGTGTAGAGCGTTTTTGTGTTTTCTAAATATGAGCGCAAGTGCACACTCCTATCAAGTAATAGTATAAAAGATATCGTCTCCCACATGGATTGGAAAGCTTGACTCGTTTCATTGTTCCTGCACAAGAAAAGTAAATGCACAAATAAGTTGAATTGTTTAAGAAGAAAATAATATAAAAACACAAGTAAATAAAAGGGAAGAGATCAAATTGATAGAATGGGCCGGGTTATGCTACTGTTTAGTGTGAAATTATGTTGAATAGGATAAGTTGCTTTGTGCTGCCAGACTCTGCTGCCTCGGCGGGGGATGAAAGTTAGGGTGTTGAGACGCTCTCGATGCCTCGACAGGGGAATGGACTTGTGTCTCGGCGACAAACTCGACATAACTACAAGGTTCGATAGAAAGCTTTGAAAGTGATCTCGCTTATGTTTAAGTCAGAATGTTGTTGATGCCCACTGCAGATAATACCAGTCGCGGCGTGAATCGTGTAAAGACATCAAAGTTTGTTCATCCTCTTTTAGCCTCCTTAAACCCTAACCTATGTCTAGGCTGGATTGATCAACACCGTCTATAGATGAGATCGTGCTTACACCTTTCGTGAGTTTGACTCTCTCGATACCGAACAAATGGATAGTAATCAATTAATCTTTCGCCTTAATTGAAAACTATGAAGAACATGGAATAAGCAAACCTTGAAGCTTTATTGCAAAAGTAAACTTAAAATCCTAAACAACCGTTCTCACACCAATTACAACATAACCAAACCCAAAGAGAATTTTAGAACATAATGGCGGCAAGAAAACCTAAACTATGCCTAAGGGAAAACCTTAGTTGTTTTGAAGTAAAAGTACAATGGGTATATATAGGCATTAGCTAGGTCTAGTCCTTCTTGGAGTAGAAGTCTTCAAAGTAGCTTTTGCATTAAATGCAACCTTAAATTCTGACTTCTTTGAGTTGAAAGTGGAATTCTTCACGTTGCCTTGCTTCGCAAGTAATTCTTGAATTCCTCTTTCGGCGGCTCTGCCTGCTGCTACAGTCATTGGAAAATTGAGTGGACAACATTGTTAAGATCAGGATTTTCTGCTCTACAGATCGCACTCCAGTTCTCCAATTCCTCAGTTTGCTATCTTGGGTGGCAACTACTCGGTAGCTGATGTCTCTGTCTGGAATTGCATTAGTACAAAGCCTTAGTTTGTAGCCTCAACATCATGTTCTCGACTCCTCTCTCTTTCTGTCATCCTTTAGTACTTGAAACTAAAACTAAACTAAAACAATACATTTTCTTTACCAAATAAGAGCTAATCAATACAAAGCATGTCAAAGTAAAGAAAACTGTAAAATACAATGCATGAGCCTAATTATGCGTAAAATGTACTAAAAAGCAGCAATAATATGAGATGGAATGTGCATGAAATATAGAACTTATGGACACTTTACACACTCCCAAACTCGAACTATTACTTGTCCTCAAGCAATGCCACCTAAACATACTTACCGTTTCAACTAATCAAAAAGAAAAAAAATCTATTTTAAACTTGATTTAACACCTCAAGGCCGTGGCACCTGTCATTAGATTAGTGAGAGGGGAATAACATGAATTACCTTAGAATTAAACTATAATATGCTAGTGAAGTGTGTGCAGAACTGTGTACAGGCTGAATCTGATGAAAATTCTAAGTAAACAGAGAAGTTGTCATGATATATAAGGTTGCTGCCAAGACAACATATTCAAGCACAATTTAAATAATCATGGCAATGAGGGCTTCATCTCATCACAACTACTCTTCTAGGTCTGAAATTAAGATATGAGCAAACTACAAAACCCTGAACCCATGGAGTAGAGTCATCTCGTGAAGACTTTCATTCACTCATGCTAATTTGTGTGTCACTTCAAAATTTTCATATTCATGGACTTTGATAGCAGCGGAGTGTCCTCGCACATTATTCTTCCTAGAGCCTGTTTCAGGCACCTCTAGGGATAGACAATATAAAATTTTTCTTTGCCTGCCTTGGCAGTGTTTTTTGTTTTTCTTGTTTGTTGCCTGCCTTGGCATCTTCCTGCAACCATGTTAGAATTTTACAAATAATTCAACATGCAATGTTTATCAGAAACTCAAAAAAATTCAGCAAGTAACAGTAGTGTTTTAATTTTTTTGGCAACTATAGAAAAAACCTAAGTTTACTTCATGATTTCCCCCCAAAATTAAGTTCATTTTAACTTGGTGCGAAAATATAAAGTCGGCTATCATATTATAGGCAAAAGTTCTAAAAAAAATTCTTTTTGATTAAATTTCTAAGGAAAGTACATTATGCAATCTAATATACACTAAAAGATGCCTAAACAAAAATAATGAGTGCTAACCCCCCAAACTCGAGATAGGCATTGCCCTCAATGCACAAAATAAAAATAGAAAATTAAAATAAAAACAAAATAACTAAAAATATAAAAATAAGGGAAGGAGACTTAGGCTTAGTTGCTGTCATAAGGTGTAGAGGATTTGGAGGAGTTATCTGCTATGTCGTCAATTCCGGGTTGTGGCAGTGGGCTTAGTAATGCTGCCCTCTGTTGTGCGCGGCGGCTCGACTCTTAAGGACCTGGATCTGTATAATTAGTTGTGAGACAGGAATAAATGGTAAATAAAATAAAATAAAATCTAGTCCTAAAAATCTACTCCTAATTAAATAAAGTGGTAAAGATGTAGAAACTAAAATTATGTCACAATGGGGGTGGACATCCCCCAATGTGAATACTTCTTGTTCTCTCGGGACAGAATCTCTTGCATAGTGCTTCAATCGCTGCCCATTAGCTTTGAATTATGTCCCTCCATTTACTTCTTTTACTGTCATGACAACATGTGGGAAAGCTTGGACTACTTCGAACGGTCCTTACCATCTAGATTTTAACTTCCCAAGAAACAACTTGAGGTGGGAGTTAAACAGCAGCACTTGCTGCCCGGACATGAACTACCTTTGTTAGATTTTGCTGTCATTGTTGGGTCACGTCGGCACGTCCCGTGGCGCAGCGGAAAAATTAATCCGACGTAATCCAACCAGGATCCATGTACAGAAATGAATTCGGGGTGAAAAGATGAAGAGTTACCTTTTAAAATTCTGGAAACTGGAAAAGCGACGGTATGTCGAAATAACATCGTCAAGTAAAACCAGAATCGTCACAGGTTCGCAACGACCTCTACGGAGTCCACCCGAACAAAACGAACAAAGTTTTCGCCTCCCTAACACTTATGGATAAATTTCGACAGGTTTGAACACCTTCAAGGGAGAAGTCAAAATCCCTCCAGAGATTCTTGAGGGAGTCTGAAATCGACCAGGGTTTCAACCGGGACTTGCAATCGAGCAAGGGAACCTTCAGGGATTTGCCAGGGGGCAAGTAGAACACTAGAAAAATATCGAACAGCTTCTCAGAGAGCTTTGTGGGATATGTCGAATTCTAGTGGGGAATCCCTAGGGGTGTTGTCGAAATCTTCAAGAAAAGGAAGAGGGATGATTTGGTTGCTAGCCCTTCTCCCTTTAAATAATATTCAAAGACTTAATTCTAGTTGAATTCCATAAATCCAAGTTCAACCAAAATTCATAGAATCTAATTCTACTTGAAATTGGTTTATATTAAATATACATTATATTTAATAATATTAAATGAAATATATATATATATATATATTTAATTATGTAGAATCTTATTCTACATAAAACATGGATTTAAATATACATTATATTTAATCCAAATATATATATTTTTATTATATAGAATCTCATTCTATCTTTACTTGGATTTAAATATGTATATATATTTAATTATGTAGAATCTAATTCTACATAAACTTGGAATTAAATATACATTATATAAATTCCAAATATATATTTAAATTTCTAGAATCTTATTCTATAATATTTAAGTCTCTAAATATTTTCCATACTCTAAATAATATCTGATAAATATAATATTTATCCAATATTATTCCCATTTAAGGGAGTTGCCATTCCCCTATCCCATAGGGGATTTTCGGCAACCTCCCTAAAATAGGGGAGTATGGTTTCCAATTTTTTTGTTCGTTTCATTCGAAGGGTGTGACCCTTGTAGGTTCATGCAACGTTAGCAGCAAAATTAGAACTGTTCTAATTTTACAAACAATGAGTGGCATCTAGCAATACATCATTGCTACCTAAGTTGCATGAAGTCATGGTTTGACATTCCTAATTCCTGAATAAACTTCCCTTATGTATTTCATCCTTTTGTCCTTTATATCTTAGATGAACACAAGTCATGGGTTAGTCACACTTGCGTTGTCCATCTAGTGTTTCTTGATGTCTTTAGTACATTATGATAAACGAATCTCTATGATATCTCATATCATAATATTTGAGCATGGCCATGCATTTTCTAATCTCACTGAATCAAGTGGCCAAAGATATTTCTCCCATTATGTAGGAGGGACAAATCCTTTCTTGATCAACCATATTTCACTACATAGGTCATCACGTATCCAATCATCAGTCTTTATAATGTAGTCAGTTACGACACACGTTTGACTATGTCAAAATACGTAAATCTTTATGTTGAAATCATGTTGATCTCAAGTATGACGATTATACATATGTTTATCCTGAGCAATGTTGTGACTGTCACATAATTACCCAAGAAACATGCTCATAGCGGGTCAATCAAGTATGTTGTTCTCTAGAAAATACTTTTGTGTTGATTTTGAGATCTCTATGTCAATGACAACGCTTGTCATCAAGCACATATTAGTCTTTATATATTATCACTGTCCATACCCGTAATAATATTCGACTAAGGATCCTATTTAATAATAATCGTATTATTGTATGGACATTATTATCCAATGGTTAGTTTGATGCACAGAAACATACCAAATGATAATAACGGCAATGCCATTACTTGATAAATCTATTAAAATATTATGTCTATTTAATCATCATATGATTGGTCTTTGGGCATACTCCAACAATCTCCCACTAGCACTAAGACCAATCATTCTCGTATCTAATACGATATGGCTTAGTGTAACTGACCTGCTTATGCTGTGTCAAAAGCTTTTGTCAGGGAGTTGACAAAGTTATCAACTTTGTGCGTATGTTGCATACTTTCACATCTCCATGATGTAAGTACTTTAGAATATGTTTGGATTTATTGATGAGATCTGGGTTTTATTTGCTTACGCAAAGGTTCCATCATAACAGAGTTATGTAACATCTAATATGCTGGGAACAATCCTTAGTTCAGAAGTGAACCCTTTAGATCCAAACATCCTTCTCTATTGCTATGTCGACTGTAATACATTCAGCCTATGTTGTAGAGTTAGATAATGTCTCATGTTGCTAACTCGCAGTATCTTTTATTAATGCAAAATAGATTGCGATCTTTGGTTCCTTTTGATGAGTATGTCATCTACATATAATACTTAGGAAAGTAACAATGCTCCCACTAGCTCTTTTGAAAACAAGACTCCCCTTTGTTTCTAGATAAACCAAACCTTTTGATTGTATCTTCTGAAACGAATATCCCAATTTCGAGAAGCTTGCCTTAGTCTACGGATAGACCTTTGTAGCTTACATACCTTCCAAGTGTTTACTGGAGTGACAAAACCTTCTGGATGTGTCATGTACACATCTGTTTCAAGTTTTGCCTTAGGAAAGTGGTTTTGACATTCCTTTATTTGATTTCATAATCATCGTATGTAACTACTTGCAAGTGAGATTAAGATGGATTAAACATAGCTACAAGGAAGATGCTTTATCATAGTCTATACTATGAAGTTTGTCGAAAACTTTTAGCGACGAATCATCCTTTGTATGTTTTATCATCCATGTCGGTTTTTCCTTTTTGAAAAACTCATCCATACCTCTTAGGTTTTACCCTTTTAGGTAACCAAACTCTATACTTGGTTTTAGACATGGATTTCATCTCATATCTCATGGCTCTTAGCCATTTCTCGAATTTTGGGCTCACCATTGCTTTCTGATAAGACCTAGTCTTTATCTTGATCTGAAAAGAAGAGTGTTTCCAAGTGCGGATAGTGAGAAATCCATATTTCTCAAGTATATAGTATTCTCCTAAGGATCAACATAATGGTTGTGTTTTGTTCCAATGTTCCTTGATCATTTGTGGAACATTCTCAATCTTTGGTTCATAAATTTGTTGTCTAAAATTTCTTCACATTCCAAATTCCATTTTTTTCTTTTGTGAGAGGTAATCTCTTTCGAGAGAAACTCTCGTTTGAGCAACAAACATTTTGTTCTCGTTGAAAAATGAAATCCCTTAGTGTTAAGTATTCTCTTTCAAGATAAACTATCGTTTGAGCAACAAATATTTTGTTCTCGTTAAAGTTGAAGAAATAATATCCCTTTGTGAGAATTAATCTCTTTCAAGATAAACTCTTGTTTGAGAAACAAACGCTTTGTTCTCATTAGGATAAACAACAAATGGAGTTTTTAAGGTTCGAACTTTGTAAACAATTTAACATGTAAGTAACCTTAAAACTTCAAAGGTATTCTAGAACAATTCTTAGTCCATATCTTATATGACGTTTCGAAAAAAACACGATTAAGTATGGGAGTTGTTTTTCTAGTGTGTAAAGAAGTCGAAAATGACTTGTTCTGAATCAAAACATGTCTAACATATTTGATTCTCTTTCAAAGACTTTTCGTTCCACTTGTGGGATTTAATTATGGGACAATCCCATATTCTTTGAAAGTTCATCAAACTTTAAATATTCTTGAATTTGATCTCATCAAATTACCTTAATACTTTTTATGAGTTTGATATTAGTCATTTGTTTTATAAAAATTATTGATTTGATTAGTTTAAAGATCATTGATTCGTTGTGCCATAAGAGATTAAAAGAATAGCATTTATTTAAATAATCTCAAAATTAAAATATCTTATCCTTACAAGATAACTAAAACTTAGGCACAAAGTAATAATCTTAAAAACTAAAACAAATCTATTTAAGCAAAAACACATGTCCTAATGGATTATGTAGCAACTCTTGCTTTATTTCCATTCGTAGGTCCATGTCTATTCTGATGCCTTATCTTTAGAAGCCTCTGAGGTTGATGCCTCACTCGTTTTTGCTTTCTTGACTTCTTGTAGGTGTGTGGGGCAGTTTCTCTTCCAATGTCCGGTCTTACCGCAATGGAAACATTTTCCATCCTTCTTGATTCCCTTCTTAGGTTTCAATGCCTCCTTTCCATAGGTTTTGGTCTTACCACCACCTTTAGACTTTGCTGCCGATTTACCTTTCTTCTTGCCCTTGCGGACCATTAGAACATGTTTAGGTCCTACCTTTTTAAGGTTGATTTCAGCAGTTCTCAACATGTCGAGCAACTGTGGCAGCGTCTTGTTAATTTCATTCATATTGAAATTAAGGACGAACTGATTGAAACTATTTAACAACGATTGCAGGATGACATCAGTAGCTAATTCGTCTTTTAGCGGAAAGCTGTGTAACGGGGTTTTTTCTCCGCAAATCAAGTTCCCGCTACTTTTGAAAAATATTCAATTTGTTTAAAAAGGGGGAGATTTTAAAAACAATTCGGTTCGGGTTTTGGAAAGAAAACCTTTAAAAAAAATCTTTTTTCCTCGGTTTGGAGTCGCCACCGGCCACTAAGGTAGGCCAGACACCGTAGAAAACTAAACCAGAGATTCTTTTGGAAGGGTTCGGGAGTTGGTTACGTGTGGGGTAGGGTTAGCGTCCCCATCACGCCCGGAAATCGGTACCAAAACAATTGTTGCCTTTAATTGATGGAAATTAGTTAAAATTTAAGAAGACTTTAATTAGGGGTTCTTGATTGAAAATCGGACTTTAATAATGCGAGCTTTTTCGAACTGGTGGTTTCGACTTAATTAAACATTTAATTAAAAAGGATGACGGTACACCGGACCAAAGACTAAACCGACATCATATAAGACTGACTGCCGTGTTAGTTTAGGGTTCGGATCCCGTACGTCACCTTTATGCATGATGCAAGCAGATAAAATATGATGCTATGGTCTTGTCCTTTTTATTTACGGATTTACCTTTAGACGATTCGAATTAATCCGAATATTCGCGGGACATCCAATAAGCTAGGCATGTCGACCCGAATACGCAAATTAATAGGTATCTCCGTTTCATAATTAAAAATGAATTAATTTAAAAATGCTAAAAGTCACATGAATGACTATAAAAATGCATGTCACAAATGTATATATATATTCGAACAAGAGAAGACAAAATATGCACATACTAATATAAACAATAAGGCAAAAACATATATTCGATGCAAACATTAAAAAAGGATAAAATGCATGAATAATATAAAAATGCTAAATACAACTAACATGCAAACAGGCAGGGATCGAAAATGTAAATAAACCATTTAACAAAACTAATTAAAAAGCAAAACGGGACTCGATTGAAAAGATTCGAAAAAACATAGGGACCAAAAGTGTAAATACCCCACCCGAGAATCAATTGAAACGAATATGGTGGCGAAATTGAAAATCATGGAAAACACATAGGGACCGCGGAAGGGGTTTCAAAACACGGAAGCCTTGTTCGTGTAATTACAGCGAGACGGAGGTCCTTAAAATGTGTTTATACCGGTTTTATAAAGAGAAAACACTATATAATCAAACCTAAAAACATTTGGGACCCCTTTTTAATCGTTTTAAGAAATCTCAGCCGAAAACCCTAACCCTTTTCCTCTCGTTTCTCCAGCGCTGCTGCTACGGTTCCGGTCGCCGTTGCCGGCGCCGGAACCCTAAAAACCCCCCTTTCCTTTGTTTTCCGAAACCCGAAACCAAAAAACTTTTCGACACCTTTGAAAACTGAAAACCAAGAAAATCTTTAAAACCCTTCTTCAATGCTTGCCTCTCACCGGCTCACCGTATGGTCTCGGGAGAGACCGGAAAGCTTGTCACCGGCGAGATGAGCAACAAAAAAAGAAAAAGAAGATGAACCGACAAGGTAAAACAATAAACCCTTTTCTGTGTTTTTATTTCAATTCGTAATGGAAACCGAAAAACGAAATCGATGGACCTCTGTGAACTTCTCTGCTTGTATTGATTCAAAGTTTTGTTTACAAAAACTCTCGAATGCTCACTCTGAAAAAAGAACTCTCGAATCCCTCTATTACCACTTTTTTTCTCTAAAAAAAAATCCCCCCCTCCAATGGAATGTTGATTCCGGCTTTATATAAGCCCGGAATATTACATATTTTCCCCTTTTCTAAATACATGATATTGCTGGAAATTGTTGGGTTGTTTGTTTGTATTCATGCGTTGTGATTCTGTTGCAATTTGTCTCTGAAATCTCTGAATTTCGGTTGCATATTTGCCTCTGACATTTGTGTTTTTGTTGCATGCGAGGCTTTCGTACAAAGGGGACCAGAGGAAGGCTGGGACGTGGCCGGACGACGCGGCGTGATCCTAGCCGTCACAGAGGGATCTGGACGGTCGCGAGGCATCCGAAGAGGCGCACGGTGAATCACACGCGCGCGTGGGAGTTGAGGAGACGCGGACTCGCGGGCGCGTGGAGGCTCCAGAAGCTTCTCCGCATTGATCTCGGCCGTCCGATGCACTCCTGATCCAATGGTCCTGAGGGGTGCGGCGCGAGGGCTTCAGTAGAGGCCTCTAGGGTTTCCTTCTAAGGGGTAATCTGAACCGTCAGACCTAGATCGGATCTGACGGTGGGGGATGTGGCGGCTGCAAGACAAAGATGAGCAGAATAGATTAGGGTTTTTAGACTTAGTGCTTTTATTATTTGGGCCAACAGGCCATGTAATTTTTTTGGGTTTTTTAACATGTAATGGACTTTAATAAACTGGGCTTATTATTTATATTAGTTATTTGGGCTTATTTATTTAATGTTTTTGTTTTGTTTTCAGATTAGATTAATAATAGTAATAATAATAAATAATACTAATATGATACTAATAATATGGTAGATAGAGATAATAATAATAGTAATAATCGGTAAATATATAATAATATAAGTAATACTACTAATATATGATAATGGTAACAAGAATAATAGATAATAATATAATATCAAATATAATAATAATGATAATATAAATAAGTAGATAGTAATATAATAGTAATAATAATAGATGGTAATAATGATATATGATAACAATAAATATGATAGTAATATAGTAAAAATGATAAGATTAACAGGTGATTAATAGGGTAGCAATAATAATATCATATTAAAGCCCATTAAAAATAAAAGAAATCGGGTTTAACACCCCGGACAAAATTAGTGATTACAAGCTGAGCTTCTCCAACGTTTGGATGTAGCCCATCATTTTGATGACGTGAGCTCCTACGGGAGATCCCTCACTCATCTTGCATTGAAACAAAGCTTTAGAGGTCTCGTACCTCTCTTGACAAGCTTGCCCTTCATAAATCTCCTTGAGATTTTGAATCATATCATAAGCTACCATGTCCTCATGTTTCTTCTGAAGCTCAGGGGTCATGGAGGCAAGCATAAGACAATCGACATCCATCATGTCGTCCATGTGTTTCTTAAACTTGTCTTTGTCAGCTCTGGAAGCAGTGGCAACTGGTTCATCAGGAACATGTTCTTCAATGACATATTCCTTCTTTTCCTGTTTGAGAAAAATTCTCAAATTGCGAAACCAGTCAAGGAAGTTTATGCCATTGAGCTTATCCTTCTCAAGGATAGATCGCAGAGATAGAGTATTATTTTCCATTAATTCTACAACAAAGAAAATATGCTACATAAGTTTTACTAAATTTTAAAATTTATATATAGGTCTTTACTATAAATTTACTCCCATTATTTTCTTCAAAATTAAAAACCCTCTAGTTTTAATTTCGGAAAAACGTTTCGATAGTTTTTCTAGTGAGTGAGGATCCGTATTTCACCATTCCTAAATCAGCTTTGGCCAGTCTTTTAGGAAATGGTTATTTAGGTAAGTAACACCTTACTAATTACATCTCATGTAATTCCTCATCTTTTGGCGAACAACTCTTGTTCTTTAAATCATCTTATGATTATCCAAAACTTTTAACCACTAGGTTTTCTAATCCTATTAGAACAACCCAACTAAGTCAATACCAATATCTCAACCGGCGAATATCACTAGCTTATTCTTCGCGTTTAACTAAGATAGATAAATGTGACATTGCTTTGGCAAAGCTCGCATTATATCGATCGAAGCTTTAACGATGGTAAATATTGGATGGTTAAAACAGACTTAGAATTATAGTGAGGGATTTACTTAACTATCTCATCATTTTAACATTGATCCTATCAATAGAACTATGTTTAATCATGCTTATAAAACATCCATTGCATCACATACAAGGTAAATATAAGCGGTAAATAAATATGCAATGATTATAGCCCTTCTTAACCTAAGGCGACCCGTCCCAAGCCAATGGGAGGACCATTCTACTGAAGATAGAATCTGCTTCAGAAACGCCCGGTCCACCAAGGAAGGCCCACCACGCTGCTACCTTGGTTCTTGCTTTATCTTCATGAGTATTTACAATTTTTAGAAACTCGCGTTACATGCAAGGGAGTGAGATGAGAAGAGAAGTACAATAGAAGATAGAGAAGAGGCACGACACGCAGACCGTATTTATAAAAACCAAAACTATAAAGGCTATGGGCTATAACCATGCAAAACAAACACCGTGCAATCAAACATGCATTTCAAACATTGTGCGAACAAAGTAACGACATGTTTACGGAGTTTTAAACTGATTATCCCTATGTTGCGATTAATGGGCCAAAGAAGGATCACAATGTTTCATAAACCATTTGCGTTAACGAACAAATGCACCAGGAAGGTCATCATGAAAGAGAGGTGGTGCACTAGGCACACTTAAGTACCATGTCTTTGATGATGCCAATCCTAGACATGCATTTTTCATAACGTCTAACCATAACTCTTATGGATTCACCGTGAAAGATAGTTTGATAACTTTTATCAAATTAGAAGCCCTTTCAGAGATTTCATAAATCTATGAAACTACGAACAACTACTTGTTCTCTAGACTAACTATTAGTCTCAACATGTAAACATTTAACATTGAAGCAACCTAACATAGTTATGATTAACTCTTAATCATTCAGTGATAATCGAAATAAGTCTTTATTAGGTGTAATACGATAAACGGTAAATATCTAAATCGAATCAAACAACATGCATCTCATACATAAACATCACCCAAGAATTTAAGTCCGAATTCGTATGATACAAGTGGCTCTGATACCACTGTTGGGTCACGTCGGCACGCCCCATGGTGCAGCGGAAAAATTATTCCGATGTAATCCAGCCAGGATCCATGTACAGGAACGAATCCGGGGTGAAAAGATGAAGAGTTACCTTCTAAAATTCTGGAAACTGGAAAACCGACAGTATGTCGGAATAACCATGTGAAGTAAAATCGGAATCGTCACAGGTTCGCAACGACCTCTACAGAGTCCACCTGAACAAAACAAACAAAGTTTCCACCACCCTAACACTTAGGGATAAATTTCGACAGGTTTGAACACCTTCCAGGGAGAAGTCGAAATCCCTCCAGGGATTCCTGAGGGAGTCTGAAATCGACCAGGAATTCAACCAGGACTTGCAATCGAGCAAGGGAACCTTCAGGGATTTTCCAGGGGGCAAGTAGAACACCAGAAAAATATTGAACAGCTTCCCAGAGAGCTTTCTAGGATATGTCAAATTCCAGTGGGGAATCCCTAGGGGTGTTGTGAAATCTTCAAGAGAAGGAAGATGGATGATTTGGTTGCTAGCCCTTGTCCCTTTAAATAGTATTCAGAGACTTAATTCTAGTTGAATTCCTTAAATCCAAGTTCAACCAAAATTTATAGTATCTAATTCTACTTGAAATTGATTTATATTAAATATACATTATATTTAATAATATTAAATGAAATATATATTTAATTATGTAGAATCTTATTCTACATAAAAATGGATTTAAATATACATTATATTTAATACAAATATATATATTTTTATTATATAGAATCTCATACTATCTTTACTTGGAATTAAATATACATTATATAAATTCCAAATATATATTTAAATTACTAGAATCTTATTCTATAATATTTAAGTCTCTAAATATTTTCCATACTCTAAATAATATCTGATAAATACAATATTTATCCAATATTATTCCCATTTAAGGGAGTTACCGATTTCCCCTATCCCATAGGGGATTTTCGGCAACCTCCCTAAAATAGGGAGTATGGTTTCCAATTGTTTTGATCGTTTCATTCGAAGGGTGTGACCCTTGTAGGTTCATGCAACGTTAGCAGCAAAATTAGAACTGTTCTAATTTTACAAACAATGAGTGGCATCTAGCAATACAACATTGCTACCTAAGTTGCATGAAGTCATGATTTGACTTTCCTAATTCCTGAATAAACTTCCTTTATGTATTTCATCCTTTTGTCCTTTATATCTTAGATGAACACAAGTCATGGGTTAGTCACGCTTGCGTTGTCCATCTAGTGTTTCTTGATATCTTGAGTAGATTATGATAAACGAATCTCTTTGATATCTCATATCATAATATTCGAGCATGGCCATCCATTTTCTAATCTCACTCAATCAAGTGGCCGAAGATATTTCTCCCATTATGTAGGAGGGACAAATCCTTTCTTGATCAACCATATTTCAGTACATAGGTCATCACGTATCCAATCATCAGTCTTTATAATGTAGTCAGTTACGACACACGTTTGACTATGTCAAAATACGTAAATCTTTATGTTGAAATCATGTTGATCTCATGTCTGAGGATTATACATATGTTTATCATGAGCAATGTTGTGACTGTCACATAATTACCCAAGAAACATGCTCATAGCGGGTCAATCCATTATGTTGTTCTCTAACAAATACTTATGTGTTGATTTTGACATCTCTATGTTAATGGCAACACTTTTCATCAACCACATATTAGTCTTTATATATTATCACCGTCCATACCCGTAATAATATTCGACTAAGGATCCTATTTAACAATAATCGTATTATTGTATGGACATTATTATCCAATGGTTAGTTTGATGCACAGAAACATAACAAATGATAATAATGACAATGCCATTACTTGATAAATCTAGTAAAATAGTATGTCTATTCAATCATCATATGATTGGTCTTTGGGCATGCTCCAACAGTCATGCCATATTTTGACTTTTCCTTGAACAGCTTGGTGTTCTCGTATGCCTCCCGCTGGAATTCCTCCATTTCTTTTAGATCAAGTAATCTCTTTTTGCCAGCCTATTTCCAATCCATGTTCACTGCCTTGACTTCGCAATATGCCTTGTGTTCTATTTTGACAGATAGGTGGCAGGCCTTGCCGTACACTAGTCGATAAGGGGACATTCCGAGTGGCGTTTTGTAAGCTGTCCGGTACGCCTAAAGAGCATTGTCTAATTTCAACGACCAACCATTCCTACTTGGATTGGCAACTTTTTCCAAGATGGTATTAACCTCTTTGTTTGATATTTCTACCTGTCCATTTGTTTGTGGATGGTATGCCGCGATAATCTTGTGATTGACACCAACTTGTTGGAGTGCCTTGGCAATTAGCTTGTTATCAAAATGGGTGCCCTCGCCACTAATGATGGCTCTTTGAATCCCAAACCTTGTGAATATGTTCTCGCGTAGGAATCTATGGACGGTCTTTGCATCATTGTGAGAGGTGGCAATGGCTTTTACCCACTTGGAGACATAGTCGACTTCTAGGAGAATGTACATGTTGCCACAAGAAGATGGGAATGGTCCCATAAAATATATCACCCAAACATCGAACAATTAAACCTCTAGAATGGTTTGTAAGAGAATTTCGTTCCTTCTTGATATGTTTCCTGTTCTTTGGCAACTGTCGCACTGTTTGTAGAAGGCTTGGGCGTCTTTATGCAATGTTGGCCAAAAGAAACCTGATTGGAGTACTTTTGCTGCCGTGCACTGCCCTTCAAAATGGCCTCCATGTGGTGCCACGTGGCATTGTAACAATATGGCTTGTTGTTCATCTTTCGGGACACACCGTCTAATTACATGGTCTGCACAGTTTTTAAACAAGAAAGGCTCGTCCCAAAAATAATGCTTAGCATCATGTTGGAATCGTTAAGTTCATAAGGTAAAACACCAGCTACCAAGTAATTCACAATGTTCGTGTACCAGGGTGTAGCTGCCGCGGCCTCTTCATTGGCAGCTAGTGAGATGCCTTCAGCTTCCAGGGCAGCTACTAGGGCGGAGGATACTAATAACTGTTCATCAGGGAATGCATCCTGGATTTCACCGGTGAGTGTCTTTTCTTGTCCATTCTCAAGCCGAGATAGATGGTCCGCCACTTGATTTTCTGTGCCCTTTCTATCTCAGATTTCCAGATCAAACTCTTGTAGCAGCAGAATCCAACGGATCATGCGAGGTTTTGCATCCTTCTTTGTGAACATGTACCTCAAGGCAAAATGATCTATGTGGACTATCAACTTTGTTCCAATTAGATAGGGCCGGAACTTAACGAAGGCGAAGACTACCACTAATAATTCTTTCTCTGTAGTGGTGTAGTTGGTTTGGGCAGGATTCAATGTTTTTCTGGCGTAGTAGATGATAAGGAAAATTTTTTCTCTGGTTGTCCTAGGGCGGCGCCAACGGTAGTATCGCTAGCGTCACACATTAGTTCAAAGGGCTGGCTCCAATCAGGGGGAACTACCATATATGTTGTCACTAGCTTTTCCTTTAAGGTTTTTAATGCTTCCAGGCATGCCTCATCGAAGTTGAACGGCTTGTCTTGTTCTAGCAAGGTACAAAGTGGTTTAGGAATTTTAGAAAATTTTTCAATGAATCAACGATAAAATCCTGCATGTCCTAGAAAACTCTGAATGCCCTTGGCAACGGTCACCAACAGCAAGTTGGCGATCACTTCGATCTTGTCTTTGTCTACTTCTATTCCCTGTATAGAGATTTTATGCCCCAAGACTATGCCTTTATCGACCATAAAGTGGCATTTTCCCAATTGAGTATCTGGTCTGTTTCCTCGCATCTGGTGAGTACTTTCTCAAGGTTGCCGAGGCAGCTGTCAAAGATGCTGCCGAAGAAAGAGAAGTCATCCATAAATATCTCTATGAATTCTTCTATCATGTCAGAGAAAATAGCCATCATGCAGCGCTGGAATGTGGCAGGGGCGTTGTATAATTCGAATGGCATTCTTTGGAAGGCATAAATGCCATATGGGCATGTGAATGTTGTTTTGGCCTGGTCCTCCAGTGCAATGGCAATCTGGTTATAACCTAAATATCCATCCAAAAAACAATAGAAAGGTTTGCCAGCAAGGTGGTCAAGCATTTGACCAATAAAAGGTAACGAGAAATGATCTTTTTTTGTTGCTTTGTTTAACTTGCGGTAATCCATGCATATTCTCCAACAGTTACCATTCTAGTTGGAATTAACTCATTATTTTCATTGCTTACCACAGTTATGCCACCTTTCTTTGGTACACATTGTACTAGGCTTACCCATTCGCTGTCAGAGATAGGATATATGGTACCAACATCTAACCATTTGATGATCTCCTTTTTGATTACTTCTCTCATGGCATCGTTTAATCTCCTCTAGGCATCCATAGTTGTCTTTTGCTCCTATTTGAGCTGGATTTTGTGCATGCAAATTGCTGGGCTTATTCCTTTTATGTCTGCATTGGTCCACCCTATTGCCTTCTTGTGCTGCTGCAACAGTGCTATCAGTTTCTGTTCCTGTGTAGGTTGCAACTTGGAGGAAATTATTACAAGCAGTGTATCATTATTTCCCAAGAAAACATACTTAAGTTGTGCATGTAAAGCTTTTCATTCAAGAGTAGGGGTTGTTCGATAGATGGTTTGAACATTTGCCACCCTTTTCTGTAAAATTCAACAGTTCAAAATACTTAGCTGGCCTGTTTGCTATCCAGTATGCTTCTTCTTGCTCCTTCAATTGCTGCTCTATCCACTCCCTGCATTGTTCATCTTCTGGGCAATTATCTAAATGGCTGATGAGACAACTGTCGAGGATGCTTCCATGACAGTCGTGTTGTAAGAAGGGTCTATTAGCTTCAAAATTGAACTCTGAGATGGCCTCCATTAGTCAGCATTCTTCCAGATCATCAGCATGCCTCATGGTTTGGAAGACATTCAACTTTACTTGTTGATCGTTGACTCGCATTCTTCCTGTAATTCGCCTAAGATTATCGGTTCCCTTTCATCTGCTTCAAAGTCTAGTACCACGAAGTCGGCAGGGAAAATAAATTTATCCGCCATCACCAGGATGTCCTCAATTTTCCTTCCGGTTGTACATATGTTCTGTCAGCTAATTGTAGCATTACTATTGTTAGGCGGGCGTCTCATATCCCCAGTTTCTGGAAAACAAACTTTGGTATTAGGTTGATGCTTGCTCCTAAGTCACATAGGGCTCGTACATAGTGGTTGCTGACTATTTTACAAGTAATTATGAAGCTGCCCAGATCTTTCTATTTGGGTGGTGCCTTATTGTGAATCATTGCCATGCATCCCTCTGTCACTACCACTATCTCAAATTCCCCGATCCTTGTTCTTTCATCTGCTTCACAGTCTAGTACCAGGAAGTCGGTAGGGAAAATAAATTTATCCGCCATCACCAGGATGTCCTCAATTTTCCTTCAGGTTGTACATATGTTCTGTCGGCTAATTGTAGCATTACTATTGTTGGGCGGGCGTCTCATATCCCCAGTTTCTGGAAAACAAACTTTGGTATTTTACAAGTAATTATGAAGCTGCCCAGATCTTTCTATTTGGGTGGTGCCTTATTGTGCATCATTGCCATGCATCCCTCTGTCACCGCCACTATCTCAAATTCCCCGATCCTTGTTCTTTTGGATACCATATCCTTTAGGAACTTGGCATAGTTGCGCATCTGTTCGATCAATTCTACCAGTGGAAGATTGATTTTTAACTTGCTTCAGAACATCAAAAAAATTTTAAACTACATATCATGTTTCTGTTTTTTTAATCACTGTGGGAATGGTGGTGAAGGTGCGGTGTCTACAATTTTTGCCTTGGGGAGAGTCTTATTCTGGGGGGGGGGGGGCAGTAACTGGTTCAAAGTCTGTTTGTCCGTTCATAGTGTCGTTTGTCGGCTGTTTTTCTGGTTCCACGTTGCCTTTCTCAGGTGCTGTCGCGGTAGGGTGTCCGGCGACTTGAACTGGTTTGGAAAGTGTTGTTGCTCTCCCAGCAGGAATGGTTGGCTCTTGTAGTGTTATCCCACTTCTAGTTGTTATAGCTTGGCACTGCTCATGGGATTTTCCTTTTGTGGTTTCTGTATCACTAGGTAATCCACCCATTGGCCTAGTGTTAACAATCTGCGCGAACCTTTCGAACTGGGTCTCAAGATTCTTTATTGCTGCCTCCTGGTTATTTATCCTAATTTCAGTTTTGTCAATAAATTTATTGGTATGAACAATGAAATCATTATCACGGGATATAAAAGTATGTAAAGTGGATTCTAATGAATTAGTGTTCATGTTCTATTGTTGCTGGGCTAGCTGTCGTGACAGGTTATGCTGGTAGCCTCCCTGTTGCTGTTGTGGATTGGTAGTAGTTTTAGAATTGCTCCAGGAGAAGTTTGGATGATTCTTTAAACCAGGGTTATACGTATTCGTATTGGGCCTGTTGTTCCTCTCCTATCCTCCCATGAAATTGGCAGATGCGGTACATTCGGAGGAGTCGTGGTTGCCCCCACACTCATCGCAGAATGACTATACAGCCTTGGCCTTATAGACTATCCTAGTGGGCTTTACCATGTTCATAACCAGCTCTGTCAGCTTGTCAAGGCGGGCATTGACAAATTCTGAGGCTTCCACTTCGTTCACAACCGATGGCCGCCTATTGCCGCCTCGAAAGGCTGTTGGGTACTTATAGTCATTTTGGGTAGTTTACCCCGTTGTAGAACATTGACACATGTGTCCAAGCCAAAACACCATGGAGCGGGCAGTTGTTAAGCACAAGTTGGTACCGCTCCCATGTAACGCCCCGGTTTTGGGCTTAGAAGTCTTGGGCGTTGACCGGTCGGTCAAAGTGCTGTTCGAATCATAAGAGGTTAAATTAGGAAAGCCTAGTTTGGGTTGCATTAAAAATATGGAAAAATGTTCTAAAATCATCTTTTAATATAATTAAGTGAACTGTGAAATCAATTTTGGAAAATGAGTTTTGGAAGGGTGACATTTTGGCTAGTGACCAAAATGTAATTTTCGCAAGTTTGGTGGCTGTTTTATAAAAGGTTGAAACTTTGAATCTTTAAGGAGCTATTTACCCAAAGAGAGTTTCTCCAGATTTTTCTAAGATATTTTGAGTTATAATTCTGATTTTAAAGTATATCAAAAGGAGGGAAAAGCCATTTGGCTAATTTTCATAACTAACTTCTCATTTTCTTTCTCTCATTTTCTCTCAACCCAAACACTCCATTTCCAGAGATTTTTTTCTGATTTTCTCACCTAAATTCCTCCTTTCAACTCTCATTTGATTCCTAATCATTGTATTTTCAAAACCTCTTCAATTGTTACAAGTTTCATCAAGGTTTTTCATTCCAAAAAGTGGAGAAACACAAGTTTGGAGGTAAGAACGTCCTTCTCCTCTAAACTATCAGTTCTTTACTGAAATTCCTAAGTTTTCAATCCTAAATTGATGTTTAATTAAAGGTTTTAAAGTGTTGAAATGGATCTTGGCTTATTATGCAAGATTTTGATGATTTTTGATGATTTTCGTTAGATCTGAGTAATCTGTGATTTGAGAGGTGTTTTTGATGTTAAATGATCTCTAATTTTATAAGGAATTGAGTCTTGATTGATGCAATCCCGGATAGGTTGAGTTTCCTAAGTTTAGCTTGTGTTTCAAGGTAGTTTTTGTGGTGATCTTGGTGATCTGATGTTGCTGGAGGTATAAGGTTGTTAGTAGGTTGTTTTTAGATGTTTTATGATGTTAATGGAAGTGTGGTTTTGCTGGTTTATGGCTGGGCTTTGTTTAGAAGTGTTTTGGATGCATTTTCGGTTGTGTTTGGTGGCCAAAAATGGAGGTTGAATGAGAGCAGCGAGTTTAGGTGCTTTCATTGAAGCAATTAATGCATGATGATGCATTAATCCTCTGCTTTGATGTGTTGAAACAGGGGAGGCATCTTTGGATCCAAGGTTGGTTGATCCGGAAGCTTGATTTGGTGCTTTGGCTTGAAGCAAAGTGGAAATCGGTGAGTGAAGTTGGGTTTTCAGATTTTAAAACCAAGGTTTGAAGGTTTTGGGAGCTTAGTTTAAGTCTAAACAACTTTGCTAAGCTCAAGTGTAAGTTTTCGGATTTTCTCTCTAGTGGTGGCCATGATTTTGTGGTGATGCAAAATGGTGAAATGCATGATTTAATTACTGTTTTGAAAGCATGTTTTAGCATGGTATTTGCTGATGTTTTAAGCCATATGTTGGAGGTAACTCTAGGTAGGAGTTCCTTGATTTTATACATTGAAATAATGTGGTTTGATGCTTTGAAATGCATGATGTAAATGGCTTGGTTTAATGCTTTAAAACAGTGGATTATATGATGAAAAAGATGTATATTGGCAAGTGATGTTTTGAAAATGTTAAGGTCACTAAGGTGGTTAAAAGTCCTTGAGTGAGCCTTGTTACTTAAGAACATCAAGGTGGTTAAAAGTCCTTGGATGATTCTTGTTGCGGACACTAAGGTGGTTAAAAGTCCTTAGGTGATCCTTTCCATGGTGTTTAAAAGTCCATGAGGCCAAGGTGTTTAAAAGTCCTTGGGGCCAAGGTGTTTAAAAGTCCTTGGGGTGATTCAAGTATTGGACACAAAGGTGGTTAAAAGTCCTTGTGTGGTCCTTATTCATGGTGTTTAAAAGTCCATGGCCAAGGTGTTTAAAAGTCCTTGGGGCCAAGGTGTTTAAAAGTCCTTGGGAAAGTTGTTGAACTTGTTTTAATAAATGAAATGTATCACTTGAGCCAATATGACATGTTAAGAATATTGTGAAGCATGAGATGCTTGTTTTAATGTTTATTTTGAAGCATGGGTTTGCTTGTTTAAAAGTATGCTTTTGAGCATGTGCAAAGGTTGATTATAAGCATGTTTTGTAAATGTTTTAAATTGCATTATTGAATGGTTTTAAGAGCACTCCTCACTAAGCTTTTGCTTACGCTCTCTCGTTTTCTTAATTCAATAATGCAGAGCACTAGAGTATCTTGAAGGGCAGCAAGAAGGGCAAGAGTTCAAGTACAAGTAGAGCTCAATGTATGGAAGGTTTTTGTTAAACATTTTAGCTTTTGGATGATTTGGCAATGGGGGACCAATGTGTATGTTTTGGGAGGTGTTTGGAACTCCCTAAGTATGTTGAATGTTGTTATGGATGCTGGTTTTTGGATTGGATCTTTATATGCTTGTTGTGGAAGTTTGTGCTTGAATAGCTAGCTTGTGTAGGAAGCATGCCTATAGAATTGGGGCTTTTTGCTTGTGATGTTGTTTTGATGAATTGATGATGCAAGTATGTCCTATATATGTTGAATTGCATGCTGGTAAGGATTGGTAGCATTTGGAGCATGTTTGAATGATCAATTGCATGTTTTGGTATGCTAGTTTGCTGAAATCTGTGCAGGCGTTTCGGAACAGTGTGCACCGTTTCGGAACGGGTGCCTGGAATGAACCCAGGGGTCCGAAACGGTATGCACCGTTTCGAAACGGTTTGGCCTCTGCCAGACCCCTGTTGCGGAACTGGTTTCGGAACGGCCCGTGTTTCGGAACAGGGTCAACCTGTTTCGGAACGGTCGACCGTTGGGGGCTGACACGGGCAGTTATATGTTTTGAAATGTTTGCGTTTTGGTCCTGAATCTTGTTTGTGCAATTGCATGAGTTTGAGAAGTCCTTTTGAGCTGAAATTTCACAGAGAAGCATGAAACCTGATTAATTTCAAGCTTGTAAGATTAATTTGGGTTAAGTCCTTTTAATTTTCAGAAATTACAATTTGGTCCCTAAAGTTGTAATATGTTCAATTGGGTCCCTGTTTGATCTCTGATGTTTGTGATCTTTGAGTATGTTGTTTGTGTGATCACAATTAGGGTTAATGTGCATCTAGATAAGATTAAAAAGAAAAAAAAGGGTTGTTAATCAAGGTTGACTTTCGGGTTGACTTTGGTTTTCCCCGTGTGACTTTCTTAATTCGGGTCAACCGTCTAGGCCGGGTTAAGGGGGTTACATTTGGTGGTATCAGAGCTGAGTTCTCGAGTAATTGGGAATGTTTGTATGCATGATTGAAGTATGTTTGGCTTGTATGCTTGTGGTATGAAAGCATGTTCAGTGGCTTGAGATGTTGATGCTTTTGAGATGTATGCTGTGATGATGCATGATGAGGGTACCCATTGCCAAACAAAAGCTAAAGAAATGATGTTGATTTTGAAAGAAATTGAGCTTGAATACTTGGATTGCTTACCTTGCTGGGCCTGACTATGTTTTATTTGTATTGTTATGCATGGTAAAAGTATGGCACCACGTAGAGAGTTAAGGAGTAGCGTGAGAGCTACGACTCCGGATGGGAATGAGAATGATGAGAATGCGGGTAGTGCTGTGTTACCTCCTCCTCCACCTGGTGGTGGTGGTGCGGAGAGGGAAAGAGCTGGAGCTGAAGCAGCTGGTGCTAGAGCTGCAGGACTTGAGGTTGGTCAGGGGCAAGCTATGCCTGATATGACGATGCTGGTACAAGCTATTGCGGGTGCTTTTCGAGCAGCAGTAGCTGGAGCTCAAGGAGCTGGGCATCAGGGAGATGCTGGTGTTAGACTACCCTTAGAGCGTCTGCGCAGTCTTGGTGGGACTGAGTTTAGGGGTATGTCAGCTGAGAGGTCGGAAGCTTGGCTAGAAAGTACCAAGCGTATCTTGGGACAGATGAGCTGCACTGATGTGCAAAAGTTGGGATGTGTTGTGTCCTTGCTGCAGAGCGATGCTTATACGTGGTGGACGACCACAATCTCTGGAATGGCTGAAGTTGATGTCACTTGGACATTCTTTCAGAATGCGTTCAAGAGGAGATATCTGGGAGTGAGATATCTGGATGAGAAAAAGCGTGAATTCATGACTCTTACCCAAGGGAGCATGAGTGTGGCTGAGTATGAGGTGCAGTTTGTGCGACTCAGTCAGTATGCACCGGAGCTGATTCCTGATGAGCGGGAAAGGTGCGAAAGGTTTCGTTATGGTCTCATAACGGAGGTAAAGATGTATGTGTTGGCCACTGAGTATGATGATTTTGATGTGTTAGTGGGCCGAGCCAAGGACATAGAGATGAATTTGAGTTTGTCTGCGAAGAGTGCTGGAGCAAGTTCTGGTAAGAGGGCTGCTGAGTATAATTCCGGAGGTGGACGGAACAAGAGGGGACGCGATCAGAGGTATCAGTCCTCAGCTAAGAGAGGTGGAGGTGCACCTGCTAGGGGTGGCAATGCTAGAGCTGACCCTAGTGCTTGTTGGATCTGCGGTTCACGTGGTCACTTGAAGCGTGACTGTCCTCGTGCTGTGAGGGAGGTACAAGCTCCTGTTGCGGCAGCTGGTTTTGAATGCTGGAATTGTGGTTCTGCAGACCACTTGAGGCGAGATTGTCCGAGGTTGGCTGGTGGCCAAGAGCGTGCTCCTGCTGTTGCTGCACCGCAGAGAGGTCGTGGGCGCGGCCGTGGTAATTTCTAGAGGCGTGAGGAAGGTGGTCGTGGAGTAGCTCATGTTGTGGCTATTCAGCCTGAGGGTGGAGGCCAGGCGAGGGTGTATGCTCAGCGCGAGGGAAGGAATGATGCAGATGTGATTGCAAGTACCTTTACTTTGCAATCCTTGTCATTGCTTTCTTTGATTGATTCTGGATCTACGCATTCATACATTTTGCGTGAGCATGCTGAATTGCTTGGTTTGCCTGTTGAGTCTTTGGATGTTGGTGTTCGTGTCACTAGTTCTTTTGGTGAAACTGTTGTGACTCGAAAGCTTTATAGAAGGTGTCCTTTGGTTGTTCAAGAGCATGTTTTTCATGTTGATCTTATGGAGTTGCCCTTCTATGGTTTTGATGTGATTCTTGGTATGGATTGGCTTGCTGAGCATCGTGCTGTTGTGGATTGTGAGAGTAAGCGTGTTTCGCTTAAGCTTGCGGATGATTATGAAGTGGTGGTGGTTGGTGAGAATGTGAAGTTTCTTGCCAATGTTGTTTCTACCTTGGAGGCGAGTAGGATGCTGAGGCAAGGTTGCGAAGCTTATCTAGCTTTTGTGATGAATCCTAGCTCTAAGGAGTTGAGGGTGCAAGATATCAGGGTTGTGAAGGAGTTTCCTGGTGTTTTTCCTGAGGAGTTGCCTGGTTTACCTCCTAATCGCGAGGTGGAGTTTGGAATTGAGCTGTATGAGAATACAACTCCTGTGTCCATTACTCCCTATAGAATGGCACCTAAGGAGCTGAAGGAGCTGAAGACGCAGTTGCAAGAGCTGCTTGATCGTGGTTTCATCCGGCCGAGTGTGTCACCTTGGGGAGCACCGGTCTTGTTTGTGAAGAAGAAAGATGGCACTATGAGGATGTGCATTGATTACCGTCAGCTGAACAAGTTGACTATCAAGAATCGGTATCCTTTGCCGAGGATTGATGATCTCTTTGATCAATTTCGGGGAGCTGCTGTGTTCTCTAAGATTGACTTGAGATCAGGGTATTATCAGTTGAAGGTGAAGGATGTGGATGTGCCTAAGACAGCTTTCAGGACAAGGTATGGGCATTATGAGTTCCTTGTGATGCCGTTTGGTTTGACAAATGCTCCTGCTGCTTTCATGGACATGATGAATCGTGTGTTTCATGAATACCTGGACAAGTTCGTTGTGGTGTTCATTGATGATATCCTCGTGTACTCGCGTACTGAGGAGGAGCACGAAGAGCATTTGAGGATTGTGCTACAAGCTTTGTTGGAGAATCAGCTTTATGCTAAGCTGAGCAAGTGTGAGTTCTGGCTTAGGGAGGTGGTGTTTCTTGGGCATGTGGTCTCAGCTGAGGGGATTCGTGTGGATCCTCAGAAGATTGAAGCGGTGATGAACTGGAAAGTTCCCAAGTCTGTTCATGAGGTCCGTAGTTTCCTTGGTTTGGCAGGATACTACCGGAGGTTTGTGGATGGTTTTTCCAAGGTTGCTGCTCCTTTGACGAAGCTGTTGCAGAAAGATGTTAAGTATGAGTGGACAGAAGCGAGACAGCAGGCTTTTGAGAAGCTGAAGATGGCTTTGACTCAAGCTCCTATCTTGATTCAGCCTGAATCAGGGAAGGAGTTTGCGGTCTATAGTGACACATCCTATGTTGGTTTGGGGTGTGTGCTGATGCAAGAGGGTAAGGTTGTGGCTTATGCATCGCGGCAGTTGAAGGTGCATGAGCGCAATTATCCTACGCATGATATTGAGCTGGCAGCAGTGGTTTTTGCTCTGAAGATCTGGAGGCATTATCTGTATGGTGAGAAGTGTACTGTGTACACGGATCACAAGAGTTTGAGGTATCTGATGTCTCAGAAGGAGTTGAATCTTAGGCAGCGGCGTTGGTTGGAGTTGCTCAAGGATTATGATCTGACGATAGAGTACCATCTTGGAAAGGCTAATGTTGTTGTGGATGCCTTGAGTAGGAAGGTAGCTGTTGAGCTGAGAGCTATGTTTGCTAGCTTGAGTATATCGCGAGATGGTGGTCTTGTTGCTGAGTTGCAAGTGAAACCATCGTTGGTTCAGTTGATCAAGGATAAGCAGTTGCTGGATGATTCCTTGGTGTCTCATGTTCAGGATATCGCGGAGGGTAGACCTTCGGATTTCTGCTTTAATGAGGATGGAGTGTTGTGTTTTGGGAGTCGAATAGTAGTGCCTGGTGATGCTGAATTGAGGCGTGCTATTCTGACTGAAGGTCATAGTAGTCCTTTTGCTATGCACCCTGGTAGTACTAAGATGTATCGTGATCTTCGTGATGAGTACTATTGGGTGGGTTTGAAGAAGGATGTTGCAGAGTTTGTGAGCAAGTGTTTGGTGTGTCAGCGAGTTAAGGCTGAACATCAGGTTCCTTCTGGTTTGTTGCAACCGTTGAAAATCCCTGAATGGAAGTGGGAGAGGGTTACCATGGATTTTGTATCTGGTTTACCTTTGTCTCCATCGAAGAAGAACTCTGTTTGGGTGATTGTGGATCGCCTGACGAAGTGTGCGCATTTCTTGCCTGTGCATACAACGTTCTCTTTGGATAAGCTGGCAGAGCTGTACATTGCTGAGATTGTGAGGCTGCATGGTGTGCCTAAGTCGATTGTGTCGGATAGGGATCCGAGGTTCACATCGCGTTTTTAGCAGTGTTTGCATCAAGCTTTGGGTACAAGGTTGCATTTCAGTACATCCTATCATCCTCAGTCGGATGGTCAGTCTGAGCGAGTTATTCAGATTTTGGAGGATATGTTGAGATGCTGCGTGATTGAGTTCCAAGGTTCTTGGGAGAAGCATCTGCCTTTGGTTGAGTTCGCTTATAACAATAGTTATCAGGCGAGTATACAGATGGCACCTTATGAGGCTCTGTATGGGAGGAGGTGTAGGACTCCTCTTTGTTGGGCTGAAACTGGTCAAAAGTTGGTTTCGATGCCGGCTTTGTTGAAGGGAACCACCGAGAAGGTGAAGCTCATTTGTGAGCGGTTGAAGGCTGCTTCTGACCGACAAAAGTCTTACACATATTTGAAGCGTAAGGAGATAGAGTATGCGGTGGGTGACCGTGTGTTCTTGAAGGTTTTGCCGTGGAAGAAGGTGATGAGGTTTGGTCGGAAGGGTAAGTTGAGCCCTAGATACATTGGACCGTATGAGGTTGTTGAGCGTATGGGTCCTGTCGCGTATCGGTTGAGGTTACCTCAGGAGCTGGAGAAGATTCATGATGTGTTCCATGTTTCTATGCTCCGGAAGTATAGATCTGATCCTTCGCATGTGATGCCTGTGGAGGAAGTGGTTTTGAATCCGGATTTGACCTATGATGAGGAACCGGTGAAGGTTCTGGATTCAGATAGCAAGGTTCTTCGTGGCAAGACCATTGAGTTGGTGAAGGTGCTGTGGAAGCATCGCGGTGTTGAGGAAGCCACGTGGGAGCGGAAGGAAGACATGCTGAAACAGTTTCCTTATCTTTTTCCTTCAGGTAAATTTTGAGGACGAAATTTCTTAAGGGGGGGGGGGAGAGTTGTAACGCCCCGGTTTTGGGCTTAGAAGTCTTGGGCGTTGACCGGTCGGTCAAAGTGCTGTTCGAATCATAAGAGGTTAAATTAGGAAAGCCTAGTTTGGGTTGCATTAAAAATATGGAAAAATGTTCTAAAATCATCTTTTAATATAATTAAGTGAACTGTGAAATCAATTTTGGAAAATGAGTTTTGGAAGGGTGACATTTTGGCTAGTGACCAAAATGTAATTTTCGCAAGTTTGGTGGCTGTTTTATAAAGGGTTGAAACTTTGAATCTTTAAGGAGCTATTTACCCAAAGGGAGTTTCTCCAGATTTTTCTAAGATATTTTGAGTTATAATTCTGATTTTAAAGTATATCAAAAGGAGGGAAAAGCCATTTGGCTAATTTTCATAACTAACTTCTCATTTTCTTTCTCTCATTTTCTCTCAACCCAAACACTCCATTTCCAGAGATTTGTTTCTGATTTTCTCACCTAAATTCCTCCTTTCAACTCTCATTTGATTCCTAATCATTGTATTTTCAAAACCTCTTCAATTGTTACAAGTTTCATCAAGGTTTTTCATTCCAAAAAGTGGAGAAACACAAGTTTGGAGGTAAGAACGTCCTTCTCCTCTAAACTATCAGTTCTTTACTGAAATTCCTAAGTTTTCAATCCTAAATTGATGTTTAATTAAATGTTTTAAAGTGTTGAAATGGATCTTGGCTTATTATGCAAGATTTTGATGATTTTTGATGATTTTCGTTAGATCTGAGTAATCTGTGATTTGAGAGGTGTTTTTGATGTTAAATGATCTCTAATTTGATAAGGAATTGAGTCTTGATTGATGCAATCCCAGATAGGTTGAGTTTCCTAAGTTTAGCTTGTGTTTCAAGGTAGTTTTTGTGGTGATCTGATGTTGCTGGAGGTATAAGGTTGTTAGTAGGTTGTTTTTAGATGTTTTATGATGTTAATGGAAGTGTGGTTTTGCTGGTTTATGGCTGGGCTTTGTTTAGAAGTGTTTTGGATGCATTTTCGGTTGTGTTTGGTGGCCGAAAATGGAGGTTGAATGAGAGCAGCGAGTTTAGGTGCTTTCATTGAAGCAATTAATGCATGATGATGCATTAATCCTCTGCTTTGATGTGTTGAAACAGGGGAGGCATCTTTGGATCCAAGGTTGGTTGATCCGGAAGCTTGATTTGATGCTTTGGCTTGAAGCAAAGTGGAAATCGGTGAGTGAAGTTGGGTTTTCAGATTTTAAAACCAAGGTTTGAAGGTTTTGGGAGCTTAGTTTAAGTCTAAACAACTTTGCTAAGCTCAAGTGTAAGTTTTCGGATTTTCTCTCTAGTGGTGGCCATGATTTTGTGGTGATGCAAAATGGTGAAATGCATGATTTAATTACTGTTTTGAAAGCATGTTTTAGCATGGTATTTGCTGATGTTTTAAGCCATATGTTGGAGGTAACTCTAGGTAGGAGTTCCTTGATTTTATACATTGAAATAATGTGGTTTGATGCTTTGAAATGCATGATGTAAATGGCTTAGTTTAATGCTTTAAAACAGTGGATTATATGATGAAAAAGATGTATATTGGCAAGTGATGTTTTGAAAATGTTAAGGTCACTAAGGTGGTTAAAAGTCCTTGAGTGAGCCTTGTTACTTAAGAACATCAAGGTGGTTAAAAGTCCTTGGATGATTCTTGTTGCGGACACTAAGGTGGTTAAAAGTCCTTAGGTGATCCTTTCCATGGTGTTTAAAAGTCCATGGGGCCAAGGTGTTTAAAAGTCCTTGGGGCCAAGGTGTTTAAAAGTCCTTGGGGTGATTCAAGTATTGGACACAAAGGTGGTTAAAAGTCCTTGTGTGGTCCTTATTCATGGTGTTTAAAAGTCCATGGCCAAGGTGTTTAAAAGTCCTTGGGGCCAAGGTGTTTAAAAGTCCTTGGGAAAGTTGTTGAACTTGTTTTAATAAATGAAATGTATCACTTGAGCCAATATGACATGTTAAGAATATTGTGAAGCATGAGATGCTTGTTTTAATGTTTATTTTGAAGCATGGGTTTGCTTGTTTAAAAGTATGCTTTTGAGCATGTGCAAAGGTTGATTATAAGCATGTTTTGTAAATGTTTTAAATTGCATTATTGAATGGTTTTAAGAGCACTCCTCACTAAGCTTTTGCTTACGCTCTCTCGTTTTCTTAATTCAATAATGCAGAGCACTAGAGTATCTTGAAGGGCAGCAAGAAGGGCAAGAGTTCAAGTACAAGTAGAGCTCAATGTATGGAAGGTTTTTGTTAAACATTTTAGCTTTTGGATGATTTGGCAATGGGGGACCAATGTGTATGTTTTGGGAGGTGTTTGGAACTCCCTAAGTATGTTGAATGTTGTTATGGATGCTGGTTTTTGGATTGGATCTTTATATTCTTGTTGTGGAAGTTTGTGCTTGAATAGCTAGCTTGTGTAGGAAGCATGCCTATAGAATTGGGGCTTTTTGCTTGTGATGTTGTTTTGATGAATTGATGATGCAAGTATGTCCTATATATGTTGAATTGCATGCTGGTAAGGTTTGGTAGCATTTGGAGCATGTTTGAATGATCAATTGCATGTTTTGGTATGCTAGTTTGCTGAAATCTGTGCAGGCGTTTCGGAACAGTGTGCACCGTTTCGGAACGGGTGCCTGGAATGAACCCAGGGGTCCGAAACGGTATGCACCGTTTCGAAACGGTTTGGCCTCTGCCAGACCCCCGTTGCGGAACTGGTTTTGGAACGGCCCGTGTTTCGGAATAGGGTCAACCTGTTTCGGAACGGTCGACCGTTGGGGGCTGACACGGGCAGTTATATGTTTTGAAATGTTTGCGTTTTGGTCCTGAATCTTGTTTGTGCAATTGCATGAGTTTGAGAAGTCCTTTTGAGCTGAAATTTCACAGAGAAGCATGAAACCTGACTAATTTCAAGTTGGTAAGATTAATTTGGGTTAAGTCCTTTTAATTTTCAGAAATTACAATTTGGTCCCTAAAGTTGTAATATGTTCAATTGGGTCCCTGTTTGATCTCTGATGTTTGTGATCTTTGAGTATGTTGTTTGTGTGATCACAATTAGGGTTAATGTGCATCTAGATAAGATTAAAAAGAAAAAAAAAGGTTGTTAATCAAGGTTGACTTTCGGGTTGACTTTGGTTTTCCCCGTGTGACTTTCTTAATTCGGGTCAACCGTCTAGGCCGGGTTAAGGGGGTTACATCCCATCCTTCATACATTGGCTCATCATCCCCTTGTCAGAAAGCTGTGATCTCGTTTCTCAATCTGTTTGGGACATTAGATGGGTTGAAACGATCCAAAAAATCCTTGCACAGCTCTGTCCATGTGTTGAATAACCCTGTTGGCTGGTTTTTCAACCACTGTTGTCGAGCATCTTCTGTTGCAGTCCCTCCAAATTGCCCCAAAGTGTTGATCACATTCACGAGCTTCAGTTTAATGTGATCCGCCTCAATTTTAGGTTCTGCCACTGTAGGATCGAACCCTCTGAAGTCATGCTCCAAATAATCCTTGGTGGTTCGAACGTACTGTGGCTGCCTGGGCGGAATAGGGGGTGGCTGCCTTGGTGGAACTTGTTGCTGTTCTCTGGGTGGCGGGTCTTGTTGCCTATCCATGCCGTTCTGAGCATTGTTGGCAGGGTTGTCATTTATTACTTCCATGATTTCCTCTGCTTTTCTCTCTTCTTTAGCCTTCCCTAGGGCTGTTCTGATTTCCTTTTTAAGTTCTCTTGCTCTTCCTACGATATCATCAACGTAAACGATTTCCCCTTTTGGGTTTGCCCTGGTCATACACTAGCAAAGGAAACTGTAAAATTCTTATTTTTCAGAATAAAGATAAAAACTAAAAATTAAAAGCAAATAAAATAAAAGTACATAAATTAAAAACGAATCCGTTGTTACCAATCCCCGGTAACGATGCTAAAAACTTGTAGAGCGTTTTAGTGTTCTCTAAATATGAGCGCAAGTACACACTCTTGTCAAGTAATAGTATAAAAGATATCGTCTCCCACAGGGATTGGACTGCTTGACTCGATTCGTTGTTCCTGCACAAGAAAAGTAAATGCCCAAATAAGTTGAATTGTTTAAAAAGAAAATAAAATAAAAACACAAGTAAATAATAGGGTAGAGATTAGATCTATAGAATGGGCCAGGTTATGCTGATGTTCAGTGTGAAACTGCGTTGAATAGGATAAGTTGCTTTGCGCTGCCATACTACTCTGCTGCCTTGGCGGGGGTGTCAGTTAGCCTGCTGAGATGCTCTCGCTACCTCGGCGGGGGAATGGACTAGTGTGTCGGCGGCAAACTCGGTAGAACTACAATGTTCGGCAGAAAGCTTCGAAAGTGATCCCGTTTATGTTAAAGTCAAAATGCTGTTGATGCCCACTGAAGATAATACCAATCCCGGTGTGAATCGTGCAAAGACAACAAAGTTTGTTCGTCCTCTTTTAGCCGCCTTAAACCCTAACGTATGTCTAGGTTAGATTGATCAACACCGTCTGTAGATGAGATCGTGCTTACACCATTTGTGAGTTCGACTCTCTCGATACTGAACAAATGGAGATTAATCAACTAATCTTTCGCCTTAATTGAGAACTATGAAGAACATGAAATAAGCAAACCTTGAAGCTTTATTGCAAAACCAAACTTAAAATCCTAAACAACCGTTCTCACACTAATTACAACATAACCCAAACCCAAAGAAAATTTTAGAACATAATGGCGACAAGAAAACCTAAACTATGCCTAAGGGAAAACCTCAGTTGTTTTGAAGTAAAAGTACAATGGGTATAAATAGGCATTAGCTAGGTCTAGTCCTTCTTGGAGTAGAAGTCTTCAAAGTAGCTTTTGAATTAAATGCAACCTTAAATTCTGACTTCTTTGAGTTGAATGTGGACTTCTTCATGTTGCCTTACTCTGCAAGTAATTCTCGAATTCCTCCTTCGACGGCTCTGCCTGCTGCTACAGTCATCAGAAAATTGAGTGGACAACATCGTTAAGATCAGGATTTTCTGCTCTACAGATTGCACTCCAGTTCTACAATTCCTCAGTTTGCTGTCTTGGGCGGCAGGTAGGGCGACGACATCTACTCGGCAACTGCTGTCTCTGTCTAGAACTGCATTAGTACAGCTCCTTAGTTTGTTGCCTCAGCATCATGTCCTCGGCTCCTCTTTCTTTTTGTCGGCCTCTAGTACCTGAAACTAAAACTAAACTAAAATAATACATTTTCTTTACCAAATAAGAGATAATCAATACAAAGCATGGAAAAGTAAAGAATACTGAAAAATGCAATGCATGAGCATAATTATGCCAAAAATATACTAAACACAACAATAACATAAGATGGAAAGTGCATGAAATATAGAACTTATGGACACTTTACACCTCGCTTCCACCCATCAAAGAGGCATCCTACACTTCCTACCATACAAGGCTTCATGCGGAGTTATTTGTATACTTGCTTGATTGCTATTATTATAAGCAAACTCCACCAAAGGCAGCTGTTTCTCCCAAGAACCTTGAAAATCTATAACACAACACCGCAATATATCCTCAACCACTTGGATAACTCGCTCAAACTGACCATCCGTCTAAGGATGATACGAGGTACTGAAATTGATTCGTGTACCTAAAGCTCTATGCAACCTCAGATCCCTATCCGAAATTATGGATTTAGGTACTCCATGCAACCTCACAACTTCCGTAATGTACAACTCTACCAACTTATCCAACGTATACATAGTATGCACAACTATGAAATGTGCACAATTCGTAAGACGGTCTTCAATCACCCAAATAGAGTTCTTATTTGACGGGGTCAAAAGCAAACCCGACACAAAATCTGTAGCCCTCTCGTCCCGAGCTAGCTGACAGACCAGTCCGAACATGTTACAAGGGGAAAACCAAAGAGAAACCCGTTAAGGTTCCACTCCCATTAGAAACCCTAGAAAATTTCTTTTAATTATCTTCTCTAAATGTTACATTTAGTCCTATGTGCGAAAACGTCAGCAGAAAACGATAAAGAAAACATCTAATCTGACACAAGGTAACTTAAATTTACCAAGTGACATGTTAGTCCGATTTCCTGCGTACAAGCCAAACCATACATAAAAGATGCATATAAACTTAACAAGGAAGCAAACAAACAAACGAGACTAAAACACCACATCCGAGAACCTTTGAAGATGCCCAAAAGCAAATTTACAAGCCTGCGTTTCGAAACGGCTTGCCCGTTTCGAAATGCGGGCTCCAATTTAAAAGCCAAAACTGGACGTATCGATACGGTTCACTTCGTTCTGGTACGGGGGTCTCCAGTGTCGAAACGTTTCAGAACTGGTTCCAAAACAGGCGCTCACAGTGGCAAACCGTATCGAAACGCGTACCGAAACGGGAGCTCACAATGTCAAATCATATCGAAATGACACCACCCTCGTTCCGATAAAAGTATCCCTGGAGCTACACCCATTCCGAAACAACCACGAGCGTTTCGAAATGCCTGCACACAGAGTGACCCTGAAAACAATTTTTTGCATCTTCAAACATTCCCAAACTTGCCCCAAACCAACAAGAGTCACACGCAAAGCTCATACATACAATCTAAAGGCATCATACCCTACCACAAGCATGATCAAACATATAAGCGTACACAACAAGTCCATTTCATTCATAGGAAACATGCATCCACAAAGCATTGCATAGCAAGGTTACATGCCTTCAATACAAAACATAAGCATCTCAGAGAAAATGGTTTACAATTCATCAACACAAAAGCATAGGCATTTAACAACATGTAAGCCAAACACATAGGACTCTAACACATGCTCCTACAACACGTAGCATCCCCATTGCTAACTATTACATCATTCAATAAAACCATACTTGAGAAACCACACACGCGCTTGGATGCCCCTTCCTTGCTCCTTGCTAACTTCCACACTAATTTTCTGCATTGTCGAAAATGAGAGCGTAAGCTTTAAAGCTTAGCGAGGGAGCTCAAAAACAAAACATCGACAATGCAGGGTTCAAAGCATGGAATCCATAAGACATTCACAAGGCATACATTTACACTAACATAGCAACATAGCCAAACGTTACAAGAATGCATGAACATGGCATCTTACCTCATGTTATGCTAAACAAGGATGTAACAAAACATCTTACACATCAACCACACATTAACAAGTATATTGGCAACTATATAGCTTACTCGAATATGTGGATAGCTTCCGTTGGGATTTTCGACCCAACGTACTCAAACAACCATATTACCTTCCGGTGGGATTACACACATCACCATTTTTATTTACGGATGGGATTTCACTCATCATCACACACGTATGTTTTCCGGTGGAATGTTACCTCACCGTACTCCTCCTTGGTGACTACACATCACCAAGGCCACGTGCAAATTTGACTCTTACCGTGTGCACACTCATCCTAATGATCGATCATTTATACCCGGTAATTATAACTAGTGCCAACATACCAAACAAGTCTCACCATGATTTCACAATCATGCAACACAACATATCATCGCCATTATACAACATCAATATATAGCGACATGCATAAACGAACATGTATCACACAAACCACATTTGCACATTTAACAAGAAACTCATAAATTCAAACAAGAGGTTAAGCTACCAACTTAATCTCCACATTAGATTGGCCTACCAAGCACAATTTAACACCTCAACCACACACTTGAACCAATTTAAAACCATTTTAAACAATCCACTCATCGAACACCCTTAAAGCAAACTGAGAACACCGATCAAGCCTCCAAATTTCCTGGAATCGAGCCCGAAGCTTCTCCAACGATTTCCCTTGATTCTAATGAACCAAAAAAAACATATTACTCAACAAATCATCCACAAACCACTGCCACAAATCAGATTACAACCACAAGACCATTTCTCTACATTTTCAAGCCAAAACTAACACAAACTCTTCATTTTCGGACTTACATACAACCAAGCAAAAACCGATTTATTCCAACACCCAAATCATCATTAAACACACTCAAAACAACCCCCAAGCATAACCATATCATTAGCCCAACTTTCCCACACCAAACTACCTCAAAAACCCAAGTTTTCTATCCTTTAACACACCCTCAAAAACCCATTTCGGGATTCTCAACAAAACACTACCATTTAAACATATGATTCACCTAAGGGCAAGAGTATAACATAAATTAACTTTACAAATCAAAAACCAAACAAAAATCCATTAAAGCTTCTTCCTTTTTCATAAAACTTGAAAACTTGAAATGTCGCAAAAATGGGGTTTATGAAAATCTAAAGCTATAGAAGTGTTAAGAAAGATGAGGATAAGTCAAAAACATGTTTACCTTGATGAAAGCTCTTGAAATCGATGAAGAAATGGATGGAATAGTGTTTTGGGGTTTTGGGAGGTTTTATGTCGTGAAAATGGTTGAAAGAAGAAGAAGATGGTGACTTTCAAAAAGTCCCTTTTCACTTAGCTTATTTCCTTTATTTAGAAATTTACCACTTTGCCCTTAATGAAGTCTCATTGCCCCTTTTAATTAAAACCAAGCCCATTTTGATTTAAAACAAGCCCAATGACTCGAACCCGATTCACACACCTAACACCCGACCCCTAAACCCGAGTGTTACAACTCTCCCCCACTTAAGGAATTCCATCCCCGAAATTACCTAACTGGAAGAGATACGGGAACTGCCTCACCATATCCTCCTTTCTTTCCCAAGTGGCCTCTTCCACGCCTCGGCGTTGCCACTTCACTTTGACCAACTCAATCCATCTACCACGCAACACTTTGCTGTCTGATGCCAAGATCTCAAATGGTTCTTCATTGTACGACAAATCTGGGTTCAACTTAATCTCTTCCACATGCATAACGTGCGACAGATCTGATCTATACTTACGAAGCATCGAAACATGGAAAACATTGTGAATCTTCTCTAACTCGGATGGCAAACGTAACTGATAAGCAACCAGACCGATTCATTTCACAATCTTTTACGACCCAATGTATCTCGGACTCAATTTCCCTTTTCTGCCAAATCTCATAACTTTCTTCCACGGAGAGACTTTCAAGAACACTCTATCTCCCACAACATACTCAACTTCTTTCCTCTTCAAATCAGCATAGGATTTCTGTCTATCCGAAGCTGCCTTCAAACGATCACATATTAACTTCACCTTATCGGTAGTCCCCCTAAGCAAATCTGGCATCGGTAACAACTTCTGACCTGCTTCGGCCCAACAAACCGAAGTTCTACATTTTCTACCATACAATGCCTCATACGGAGCCATCAAAATGCTAGACTGATAATTGTTATTGTATGCGAACTCGACCAAAGACAAGTGTTTCTCCCAAGTACCCTGAAAGTAAATAATGCAACAACGCAACATGTCCTCTAAAATCTATATAACCCTCTCTGACTGACCATCTGACTAAGGAATGATACGACATACTGAAGTTCAATCGGGTACCCAAAGCAGTATGCAAACACTCCTAAAATCTGGCTGTAAATCTCGGATCTCTGTTAGACACAATTGACTTCGGCACACCATGCATTCTCACAATCTCACTGATGTGTAAATCGGCCAACTTATCTAAGGAGTAAGTTGTATTAACAGCTAAAAAGTGAGCACATTTTGTAAAACAGTTAACTATAACCCAAATTGAGTTCTTCTTCGAAGGAGTCAAATGCAAACCTGAAATGAAGTCTGTTGCGTGTAAAATAGTCTATCGCAATTGTAGTGCAAGTATACACGACGCAAGTAGTAAAGTGATACAAAGTATCGGATATCGTCTCCACAGGGATTGGGCTAATAGCTTCACCTAATTTCACTGCACGAAGTAAAAGAAATAGTTTGAGAGAATTGTCACGAATAATAAAGTAAAAACGTAAATAAAAGGAATTGAGATATCAAGATAGAGAGAATGGGCTGATATTGAGTTGCTCAGTAGTGTAGGTATTGAATTGCTTAGGATCTCCAGTTCTGTCGTCGCACCCGTCGCCGACAGCACCTGTCGCGGCGTCTGTCCGTTAGTTGTCGCGGCAGCGAACACTAACTCCGTACTTCAAGCTTGGCAAGAATCCCAGATCTGCCTTGCCCTATCCCTAGGCACAAGTCTGTCGATGATCACGTCTTTGATGATACCTCCCGGCGTGAATCGAAGGATGAACACCGATGTGTATGAATTCTTCCTTAGCCACTTAACCTCGCCTTATTCCTAAGCACGAGATGGTTCAACTATAAACTAGAGAACGCGCTTTTATCTCTTTCGTATACTTAACTCTCCCGATGCTAAGTAAATGGATAACCTCACAATGCTCTCCCGATACTCTTGCAAGATATTGAAACCAAGATAAAAGAACTTGAAGTTTATTTTATTGAACTTGAAAAATCCTAAAACAAAGCAACCCTTGCAACTACTTTACAAAACAACCCGTAGCCCTAGGGGGAATTTAGAACATATCGGTGACAGGTAATCGGCAGGGTTTTGGTTTCGGTTATGGGGTAGTCGGCTATGCCCTAGGTTTAATCTATGCCCTTTATATAAGCTTTGGGCTCAAGTTATCTAAGGTAACAAGGATTACAACTTTAACTAAAAGTAAGACTCTAATAAAGATTAAATCTCTAAAGTATCCTACTTCCTAGCCGCCTCCTTGCTTTTAGGGATTTCCTCTCTTTTGAGCTTTGGCTTGACATATCTTTTGATCCGGGGCTTGGAAAATTATTTGGCTGCCACACGACAGATGAGCAGATTTTTCTCTATCCATCGATGTCCACTTCATTTTTCCTCTTCAATAATCTGCTGTCACCATGCTGTCGTGACGGGTCCATGACAGGTTCGTCTCCTTCAGCTGCTTGTTCAGTTCCGCCTTCCTGCTTATCTGCCCTTCGCCTGCCTTCATCGTCAACCAAGGCAGCTACCTGCAAAATACACCATCTTTTAGTAGAATCCGTGCCTTTTCTATAATTGTGATATTTAATTGAAAACTAACCTAAATGCAATGCAATGATGCTTGAATGCGGCAGAAATATGGGTTAAAAGGGTGTAAATAATAGGACTTTTACACACTCAACACACCCCCAAACTCAAGTCTTTGCTTGCCCTCAAGCAATTAAACCTAAAGAAAAATGAAATTTTTTTTTCTGTGTTGGCTTTCAAAAAGTGAACTGTCCCTTACCCGTCGCTCATTCTCTATGGCGGCAGCAACCTGTCGGAAGGGTTAGGATCTGTCCGGAATCTCCCTATAGCTCTCGTGCAGTGTGTGCATGCTTGTGAACAGTTATATGCTAAGACCCTCTTAGTTTCACTAGAATATTCAACTTCTTAACTTGAATTTTATGCCAAAGTTTACTTTCTTTTAGAAGGCACATTTTCATGCTTTTTCTTCTATTTTCAAGCTAAGTTTTTCTAGAGCCAGTTTTGGGCACCTCTAGTTAGCTTCCTAGAGCCGGTTTCGGGCACCTCTAGGTTTATTTTTGATTTTTGCTAAACTTCTTTCCTAGAGCCAGTGTTAGGCACCTCTAGGGGCTTTTCAAGCTCTAAGCATCCTATTCTAGTTTGGCTAAAATAAGTCTAAGCAAGATAACAGTCACAAAAGTGTTTAAATTTTCAGAACTATAGAAAGGCTCTAAACTTTTCCTTAACCTGTCCTATAGATGCTGCCACGACAGAGACGTCATGACAGGTAAGTTAATTTCACAGTTTTAAGCCAACAGTTTAAATATATATATATATATATATATATATATATATATATATTTTAAAAGAAGAACTTAAAAAAAATTAACAAACTAATTAGACATAACAATTAAACAAAAGATGTGCTAAAAACTCCATTAAATATGGAGGGCTGCCACCCCCAAACTCGAGGGTTGCATTGCCCTCAATGCAAGATGACACTAAAAACAATTAAAGAAAAACATAAAAAAAAGAAAAGTACATCACAAATATATAAAGGCAGGCAGCAAATAAGAGAGGAAAAAGAAATAAAAACTTAAATTTTAAGTGCTGTCCTCATCACTGCTGCTGACGCGGATCTGATGGTAGCGTCTGCGTTGGGGAGGTGGCTGGGCAGGTTCCTGGGCAGGTGGATCAACAGGTTCCTCGGCCTGTTGAGGTGCAGATTCCTCCTCCGGTTGGTGGACAGGGTCGTCAGCAGGTTGAAGGGCAGGTGGCTCCACTAGTCGAACATCAGAACTGCCGCTGCTATCCCAGCTGTTACTCGTGATGGCCTTGGACAGCATCCTCTTGTTGGCCACATGCTTGATACGCTTCACCCGTGTGAAGGCGCTGTCCAAGTTCCTCCGGACAAGGGGGCTGTCGTCAGTGGCAGCTCGCTTTGTTCCTCGAGGGGAGGTGTCTGCTGGTGGGCTGCCGGCTGCCGTCGGGGAAGGTGTGGAGGAGGCAGATTCTCCATTGGGAGAGACAGGTGGTGTGGGAGTAGGGGACGGGATATTGAAATAATGGGCGGGGAAGGTAGGGAAAAAGACATCCGAAAAATTCAAAGTATTGGTAATAAAGTTTACCGTGGCGTTGGAGAAGTCGCGGATGAATGTCATTAATCCCATCTGCCGCTCCTCTATCCTCAAGATGGCAGCTAAGATGTCGGCGTTCTGACCTGCCGGAGCGGTGTTGGTCGCAGCTTCTGGGGCAGGCTCGGTGGCAGGTTCATCATCAGATTCAGCAGGTGGGGCGTTTGGATCGAAGGCGTTGAGGGGCGTTACGACGATGATCTCCATAAGGCTGGAGATGTTGCTGTCGGTCCAGCCGCTGCCCTTCTTGATTTTGTCTGAAGGGTCCTCCGGTACGGCAGCGCAGCGGCAGAGGGCCGTGATGGTGAAGGGCAGGCATAGACGTGAGTCCGTTCTGAAAGCACAATCGAGAATGCTTTCTCGCATGTACCTGCCCACGTTGATCGGCCTGTCATGCATGATAGAGTGGATGAGGGCAAGCCGCTGCCTGTTGACTGTCGTGTGGTGGGATGAGGGCAGGATACGCTTTTTAATAAAAGCGTTCCATAGTTTAGCCTCGGGGAGCAGCTGTGCCCGGTTGACGGAGTTGGGATTCTTTTTGCTGGTGCTCCATGTTGTGCCCCTTTCTGTCAATTCCCTCATGACAGCATCGTGGCCGGCAGCGTCGAGAGAGTCCCAAAACTGTTGATGAGCGTCGTCATTGGGGCCAAAGAAGAGGCCGAAGACATGATTGATGCTGCTGGCAGTAAAAGGGACTGTCACTCCTCTGACGGTGACAGATGTTGTCGTCTTTCTCTCGATCGCCGCATAGAACTCCCTTACCAGGGTGTCATTAAGCTCTGCCGGCTGCTCGGCAAAGTCTTCCCAGAGTTGCGCCGTGATAGCTTTCATGATGAACGGCCGGAGGCCAAAAAGAGGGGCATCTCTGTTGTAAATGAAGCTTCGTTCCTCCCAAAGTTCCTTGTTGGCGAACGGAGATGCTGCTGCGGAAAAGGAAGCGGCGGCAGCGTTCTGTCGGGTTTGTCGTGAAGACATGTTTGGTTGCAAGGGCTGAAAAATGAAAGAAAAGAGATTAAACTAGAAGAGAATAGCAAGAGAGAAAATCTGAAGTGAGGAAAAATGAAAAGGAGAAGGGGTTTATATAGCTGTCGGGGGCTGCCCATTTAATGCCGCAACGGCAGGCGGGAATAACGGAGCGGCAGATTGAATGTTGCGTCTGACACGTCTGACGGACATTAATGCTGCGTCTGCCGCACGATTCTTCGTCTGCTGTGCGTCTGTTGACAGCCTGTCAACTCCGTCTGCGCCGGCAGCCGAAACGACATGTTATTATAAATGGACTTTATTTGGGCTGATGGATGGGCGGTGGGCTTGGGCCACTTCTTCTTTCTCACTTGCCTCCTTTATTTCCTAAAAACTGAAATTAAAAACAAAATATTATTAAAATAAATCTAATTCCTAATAAATAATATTAATAATAATAAAAATAAAAATAAAAGAATTAGGTTAAATTAGGGATGCCTTGTGGGGCATCACCTAAAGTAACCACTTCCTGTATTCCTGGGGCTTCAGTCCCTTGATAGTGCTTGAGGCGTTGTCCATTGACTTTGAATTGGTGCCCGTCTTTTAATGATTGAATTGTAATGGCACCATGGGGGAAAACTTGAATTACTTGAAATGGTCCAGACCATCTAGATTTGAGCTTCCCTGGAAAGAGTTTCAACCTCGAATTAAACAACAACACAAGCTGCCCTGGGCAGAACTGTCGCGGCAGCAACTTCTTGTCATGCCACTTCTTTGTTTTCTCCTTGTATATTCTTGCGTTGTCGTAGGCCATTGTCCGTATTTCCTCGATTTCATTCAAATCTAACAGCCTTTTCTGACCTACTTTGTCCAAGTCCATGTTTACTGCTTTGATTGCCCAATATGCCTTGTGCTCTATCTCGACAGGCAGGTGACAGGTTTTCCCATAGATCAATCGAAATGGAGACATGCCCAATGGAGCCTTGAAAGCTGTCCTGTATGCCCATAATGCATCATTCAGAAGTAAAGACCAATCTTTCCTAGTTGGTTTGACCATTTTTTCAAGAATGTTCTTTACTTCCCTGTTGGAAATCTCAGCCTGTCCATTGGTCTGTGGGTGGTATGCTGTCGCGATCTTGTGCTTGACACCATATTTTCTCAAAGCGACAGCAATTATCCTGTTGTCAAAATGTCTCCCTTCATCACTGATAATCGCCCTAGGGATGCCAAATCTAGAAAAAATGTTTTTGTGCAAAAACTTTTGGACTGTTTTGGCATCATTCTTTTGAGTTGCGATTGCTTCTACCCACTTGGAGACATAATCTACTGCTAGGAGGATGTAAAGATTTCCACATGAGGATGGAAACGGTCCCATAAAATCAATCCCCCATACGTCGAAGATCTCGACTTCTAGGATATTCTGCAGTGGCATCTCGTTTCTCCTTGAGATGTTACCTGTCCGCTGGCACCTGTCACAGTTTTTGTAAAATTCCTGTGCGTCCTTATACAGTGTCGGCCAGTAGAAACCTGACTGCAGCACCTTGGCAGCAGTTTTGTTGCCTCCTAAGTGTCCTCCATATTGTGAAGCATGACAGTGATGGAGAATGTCCTCTTGTTCTTCTTGTGGTATACATCTCCTTATAACCTGATCTGCGCATAATTTGAAAAGAAGAGGTTCGTCCCAATAATAATGTTTAACATCATTTTGAAACCTCTTCCTGGCTTGATAAGTAAGATCAGAAGGTAATATTCCGCTAACTATAAAATTAACGAAATCAGCATACCAAGGAAGGTTAGAAGACTTACCTGCCGCCATGGCTGTCGCGACAGCTATTGCGGCAGCAAAGAGCTGTTCATCTGGAAAGGTCTCTAGTATGTGTGTCTCATCTACAGGTAGACTTTGTCCCAATTCCAACCTCGACAAGTGGTCTGCCACCTGATTTTCTGTCCCCTTTTTATCTTTGATTTCAAGGTCGAATTCTTGTAATAGCAAGATCCATCGTATCAACCTAGGTTTTGCATCCTTCTTTGCGAACAAGTATTTAAGAGCAGAATGATCGGTGTGCACTATTACCTTCGTTCCAAGTATGTAAGAACGAAACTTGTCGATGGAAAACACCACAGCTAACAGCTCCTTTTCTGTGGTGGTATAATTTACTTGGGCATCATTCAATGTTTTGCTGGCATAGTATATGACATGAAACAACCTGTCCTTGCGCTGCCCAAGTGCTGCCCCGACAGCATAGTCACTAGCATCACACATAATTTCAAATGGCTGCGTCCAGTCTGGTGGCTGTACTATGGGGGCTGTCACTAGTTTTTCCTTTAGAACCTTGAATGCTTCAGTACATTCTTCATTAAAGTCAAAGGGTCGGTTCTGCTCTAAGAGATGACATAGGGGCTTCGTGATTTTTGAGAAATTTGCAATGAATCTCCTATAAAAACCAGGATGCCCTAGGAAACTCCTAATGCCCTTGACTGTGGTTGGCGGCGGCAGCTTCTCTATGACTTCAATCTTTGCCCTGTCGACTTCTATCCCACGGCAGCTAATCTTATGGCCTAAAACTATTCCCTCATCTACCATAAAATGGCATTTTTCCCAATTAAGAACAAGATTAGCTTTTTCACATCTTTCAAGTACCTTTTGAAGGTTGCCAAGGCAGCTCTCAAAATCGTCTCCAAAGACAGAAAAATCATCCATGAAGATCTCAAGGAAGTCCTCTACCATGTCGGAGAATATTGCCATCATGCACCTTTGGAAGGTGGCAGGTGCGTTACAGAGTCCAAACGGCATCCTCCTGAATGCGTATGTTCCATAAGGGCATGTGAAAGTCGTTTTCTCTTGGTCCTCCGGTGCAATAGCAATTTGATTATATCCTGAATAACCATCAAGAAAACAATAGTAAGGTTTACCCGCTAATCTATCAAGCATTTGGTCAATAAAGGGTAAAGGAAAGTGGTCTTTTCGGGTAGCTTTATTAAGCTTCCGATAGTCCATACAAACCCTCCAACCGGTCACAGTCCTGGTTGGGATTAACTCGTTGTTTTCATTGGTTATCACAGTCATGCCTCCTTTCTTGGGAACACATTGCACCGGGCTTACCCATTTGCTATCGGAGATGGCGTAAATGATACCAGCGTCTAACCATTTAATTATTTCTTTACGCACTACCTCCTTCATTGCAAGGTTTAACCGCCTTTGGGCATCAATAGTCGGCTTATGGTCTTCCTCGAGGAGGATTTTATGCATACAGATTGCCGGACTAATGCCCTGAATGTCTGCTATAGTCCATCCGATCGCCCTTTTGTGCTGCCTCAACATGTCGATCAGCTGTCGTTCCTGTTCCTGTGGCAGCTTAGCAGAGATGATTACGGGTAGTGTTTTATCACTACCAAGATAAGCATATTTAAGCTGCCCTGGCAGGGGCTTAAGTTCTAAGACAGGTGGTTCGACAGTAGATGGCTTTTGAATTAAATGGTTATCCGAAGTGTAATTTAAGGGTTCGAATAACTTACCTGGGCGATGGTCTAACCAATCTACCTCCTCATGACCTTCATTATCAGATATATCGGATTCAGAGGAGTTGCTGTCGTCGACGCTGTCGTCGTTACTGTCGTGACAGGCTTGTAAATGGCTGTCGCAGCAGTGACCAAATTTTGTATCTTGACAGCTCGACTTGATGCAGGGTTGATCAAAGGTCACCTCAATGATGGCCTTGCATTCTTCATCCACATCAGCATGTTTCATTGCTTGGAGAACATTCAACTTAATTTCTTGATCGTTTACGCGCATGGTGAGTTCTCCTTTTTCCACATCAATCAATGATCTTCCCGTGGCTAAGAAGGGTCGCCCTAGGATGACTGGTGCGTTCTCATCTGCCTCACAATCTAAAATAAGAAAGTCAGCAGGAAAAATAAGTTTATCCACTCTTACCAAGATGTCTTCAATTTTTCCCTCGGGGTGAACGTAAGAGCGGTCGGCTAGCTGTAAGGTAACTGTCGTGGGCCGCGCCTTGCCAATACCTAGTTTCTGAAAAACAGATTTGGGCATTAGATTAACACTAGCACCAAGATCACATAATGCCTTACCCACAAATTTATCTCCGATTACGCAAGGTATGAGGAAGCTCCCTGGATCCTTCTTTTTCTGGGGTGGTTGTCGATGAAGAATACTCATGCAACCTTCTTGCATCCTTACCGTTTCAAATTCCCCAAGTTTAGATTTTTTAGACATGACATCCTTGAGAAATTTAGCATAACCGGGCATTTCCCTAACAGCATCTAGCAACGGAATGTTAATATGAACCTGTTTAAAAATATCATAAATCTTTTTAAGTTGAGATTCATGCTTAGCTTGCTGTACCGTTGCGGAAAAGGTGGTGGAGGACGGTAATCAGCAATGCGTCCTTCCCACTGCATGCGAATCTGAGGACGATAATCTTCCTTTTTCTCCTCTGTCGCTTCTGCTGTCGTGACAGGCTCATCGGCAGCAGTCTGTTTGTCACCTGTCGGGGCAGTTTCCTCGGCAGGTTTTTCCAAGGTCGGTTCTTTTTCTTTTTCAGCTTCTTTTTCCGGCCCTGGTAACTTTTTCCCACTCCTAGTAGTAATCGCCTTACATTGCTCATGAGGGGGCGTTCTAGCATTTTCAGTATTGCTAGGGAAACCTCCATTCTGCCGTGGCTTAATATGCTGCGACACCTGACCCATTTGTGTCTCTAGAGATTTCAAGGTGGCCTCATGGTTTGTCATTCTCATCTTAGTCTCATCCATAAAGTCTTCCGTTTTCTTGACAAACTTATTGATGTTATCCATATACGTGCCAGTCTGAGACATAAAGGTGGCCAGAGTCTGCTCCAATATACTACTCGTGGCAGGTGGTGGTTGCTGTTGTTGCTGAGGCGGCAGGTTCTGCGGCAGGTTTTGCGGCTGTGGCTGCTGTCGCGTCAACAATCTCGGACCCCCCTGATTCTGATTATATGCTTGCGGATTTAGAGCATTGTTGGGGTTACTCCAGGAAAATTTGGGGTCTTTCCTCCAATTAGGGTTGTAATTGTTGGAATTGTAGTTTGGCTTGTAATTTCCAACATATTTTCCTTCTTCTATATTTATAGGGCACTCATCCCTACTATGATTTCCCTCACATGTAGCACAAACTTCCTCGACAGCAAACCCTCGTACTTCCTCTTCACTTAATAAGTGTTTCATGGCTTTAGTGAGGAATGCTACCTGTGATTTCATAGTGCTATCGGCCTCATAATCCTTGACAGCAAGTACCCGTTTACCCCCTCTTCTAGCGGTTGGAAACTGCTCCTCATTCTTAGCCAGATGTTTCAAAACTTGCAGGGCCTCGTCCGGATCTTTATCCAATAATAGTCCATTCGCTGCAGAATCAATTCGAATGCGAGTTTGTAAGTTAGCAGCATTATAAAACTTAGTTACCTGATTCCAGACGGGGAATCCATGCATTGGGCAGTTTCGTAGAAGAGTTGTGAATCTGTCCCAGGCCTCGTGCATTGGCTCGTCATCTTCCTGTTGAAAAGTAGCAATTTCATTACGTAATCGCTCAGCTAAATGTGAAGGATTAAAACGAGACAAAAATTCACGAGTTAAATCTGCCCAAGTCATGATAGAACCCGGTGTAAGTTTATTCCACCAAGTTTTAGCTCTGTCCCTCAATGAATGGGGGAATAACCGAAGCCTCAGTATCTCCGGACTAACTCCTGGCAGTCTAAACGAACCACAGATCTCCTGGAACGTTTTGAGATGCTCCCTGGCATCTTCTGTCGCAGAACCACCAAACTGCCCGGCATTGTTGATCATACTAAACATGACAGGTTTAAGCTCGAAGTTGTCAACGTCAATATCTGGCAGCGTGGTCTCCAACTCTACATGATCGTTCAGCATGTAGTCACGACATGACCGTCGTCCACCTGCCGCGGGCGGGTCACCGACAGGCGGGATTTCTTCACCGGCAGGCTGATTACGGGCCATTTGCTCTAGCTGTTCTTCAAGGTATTTGTTTCGGTCTAAGAGGTGGCGAATCTGTTTCTTGAGATTAAAGGAACGTTTAATCTCCGGATCTAATTTATACTCAGGATCTTCACCTCTTTTCGATCTGCGCATAAACAGGAAAACCTTGTGAAAAGCAAGAGTTTAAAAAACACAAAAGAAAAATTAAAGAAAAGTAAAAATAAAAGTAAAAATAAAAACAAAAATAAAAACAAAAAGTGCAAAGAAAGAAAGGTGTAGTTATGTTGTCAATCCCCGGCAACGGCGCCAAAAACTTGTTGCGTGTAAAATAGTCTATCGCAATTGTAGTGCAAGTATACACGACGCAAGTAGTAAAGTGATACAAAGTATCGGATATCGTCTCCACAGGGATTGGGCTAATAGCTTCACCTAATTTCACTGCACGAAGTAAAAGAAATAGTTTGAGAGAATTGTCACGAATAATAAAGTAAAAACGTAAATAAAAGGAATTGAGATATCAAGATAGAGAGAATGGGCTGGTATTGAGTTGCTCAGTAGTGTAGGTATTGAATTGCTTAGGATCTCCAGTTCTGCCGTCGCACCCGTCGCCGACAGCACCTGTCGCGGCGTCTGTCCGTTAGTTGTCGCGACAGCGAACACTAACTCCGTACTTCAAGCTTGGCAAGAATCCCAGATCTGCCTTGCCCTATCCCTAGGCACAAGTCTGTCGATGATCACGTCTTTGATGATACCTCCCGGCGTGAATCGAAGGATGAACACCGATGTGTATGAATTCTTCCTTAGCCACTTAACCTCGCCTTATCCCTAAGCACGAGATGGTTCAACTATAAACTAGAGAACGCGCTTTTATCTCTTTCGTATACTTAACTCTCCCGATGCTAAGTAAATGGATAACCTCACAATGCTCTCCCGATACTCTTGCAAGATATTGAAACCAAGATAAAAGAACTTGAAGTTTATTTTATTGAACTTGAAAAATCCTAAAACAAAGCAACCCTTGCAACTACTTTACAAAACAACCCGTAGCCCTAGGGGGAATTTAGAACATATCGGTGACAGGTAATCGGCAGGGTTTTGGTTTCGGTTATGGGGTAGTCGGCTATGCCCTAGGTTTAATCTATGCCCTTTATATAAGCTTTGGGCTCAAGTTATCTAAGGTAACAAGGATTACAACTTTAACTAAAAGTAAGACTCTAATAAAGATTAAATCTCTAAAGTATCCTACTTCCTAGCCGCCTCCTTGCTTTTAGGGATTTCCTCTCTTTTGAGCTTTGGCTTGACATATCTTTTGATCCGGGGCTTGGAAAATTATTTGGCTGCCACACGACAGATGAGCAGATTTTTCTCTATCCATCGATGTCCACTTCATTTTTCCTCTTCAATAATCTGCTGTCACCATGCTGTCGTGACGGGTCCATGACAGGTTCGTCTCCTTCAGCTGCTTGTTCAGTTCCGCCTTCCTGCTTATCTGCCCTTCGCCTGCCTTCATCGTCAACCAAGGCAGCTACCTGCAAAATACACCATCTTTTAGTAGAATCCGTGCCTTTTCTATAATTGTGATATTTAATTGAAAACTAACCTAAATGCAATGCAATGATGCTTGAATGCGGCAGAAATATGGGTTAAAAGGGTGTAAATAATAGGACTTTTACACACTCAACAAAGTCCATGGTGATATTTTCCCACTTCCATTCTAGAATCCTCAACGGTTGCGACAAACCTGTTGGAACCTGATGTTCTGCCTTAACTCTCAGGCATACCATACAATTACTTACGAAATCGGCTACATATTTCTTCAAACTAACCCAATAGTATTCATTCTTCAGATCACGATACATCTTTGTACTACCGGAATGCATAGAGAACAGGCTACTTTGTGCTTTGGTCAAGATCTCAAATCACTGTTATCCGGCACAACTATTCTATCTCTAAAGCACAAGACCCCATCAACACTGAAACTGTAGTCCGATGGTCTACCCTCGGCTATATCTTGCACGTGAGGTGCCAAAGATCTATCTAACAACTGTTTTTCTCTAATCAACTAGCCTAAAGTAGGTCTAACCTGAAGTTCAGCTACTAGACCACCATCCCCGGACAAGCTCAAACTAGAGAACATGGCCCTTAACTCAACAACTACTTTCATACTCAAAGCATATGTCACTACATTGGCTTTACCCGGATGGTACTCAATCGTGAGATCATAGTCCTTGAGCAACTCTAGCCACCTACGCTGTCTAAGGTTCAACTCTCGTTGTGTCATGATATACTTCAGACTCTTGTGATCCGTATACACTTTGCATTTCTCACCATACAAAAAATGTCTCCAAATCTGCAAGGCAAATACAACTGCGACTAGCTCTATGTCGTGTGTCGGATAATTACGCTCGTGATTCTTCAACTGTTTCGAGGCATAAGCCACAACTCTTCCATCTTGCATGAGCACACAACCTAAACCTACATATGAAGCATCATTGTAGATCACATAATCTTTCCCCGACTCTGACTGAATCAAAATCGGTGCATTGGTCAAAGCTTCTTTCAATTTCTCAAAGGCTTATTGTCTCGCATCTGACCACTCAAAAAGAACATTCTTCTGAAGTAATTTTGTCAAAGGAGCGGCTATCCTCGAGAACCCATCCACAAACCTCCTATAGTAACCTGCTAAGCCTAGGAAACTACGAATCTCTGTCACAGACTTTGGTTGCTTCCACTCAACAATGGCTTCTATCTTCTTCAGATCAACTCTAATCCAATATCGGCTGATACTACGTATCCTAGGAAGACTACTTCTCTGATCTAGAACTCACACTTACTCAACTTAGCGTACAACTGGTTGTCTAGAAAAGTCTGCAATACTAACCTCAAATGCCGGTCATGATCTTCTTCGGTACGCGAATACACCAAAATATCATCTATGAAAAAAACCACAAACTGATGTAAGTACTCATGGAAGATTCTGTTCATCATATCCATGAAAGCAGCCGGTGCGTTTGTCAACCCAAACGGCATTACTAAGAACTCGTAGTGACCCTACCTAGTCCTAAAAGCTTTCTTCGGTACATCAACCTCTTTTACCTTCAACTGGTAATAACCAGATCTCAAATAAAGCTTCGAAAAGACTGATGCCCCTCTCAACTGATCAAACAAATCATCGATATGCGGCAACAGATACTTGTTTTTCACTGTCAACTGATTCAGCTGTCTATAATCAATGCACATTCTCATACTACCGTCTTTCTTCTTCACAAACAATACCAGAGCGCCCCAAGGCGAAGAACTCGGACGAATAAAACCTCTAGTTGACAACTCCTGTAACTGAGTCTTCAACTCTTTCAGTTCTTTCGGTGCCATACGGCACGGAGCAATCGAAACGGGTGTTAAATCTGAATATGTCTCTATAGCGAACTCTACTTCTCTGTTATGCAGCAACCCGGGCAATTTTTCCGGAAACACACTCAGAAAATCACACATTGTTCTCATTTCCTGTGGTCTAACTTCATTCATGTTCGGATTCATTACATAGGCCAAGTATGCCTCTCAACCCAACTCGACTAATCTCTGAGCCTCTAACGCTGAAACAACATTCGATAAGAATTTCACATTCTCACCTACTACCACAATCTCCTAGTCATCCGCAAGCTTCAAGTAGACTCTCTTAGTTCCGAAATCTATCCTAGATCTATGTTCTATAAGCCAGTCCATACCCAAAATCACATCGAAACCATAAGACGGTAACTCCATCATGTCCACTGGAAATATATGCCCCTGAACCATTAACGGACACCTTATGTACATATTCCTAACCACTGTTGTATCCCTGAAAGAGATAGTAACACTAACACCTACCTCTAATACCTCACAAGGTAAATTCAACATCTTTGCATGCTCACTCAAAATGTATGAATGCGTAGACCCAGAGTCAATCAAGGAAAGCAAACTCAGAGACTGTATCGAGAAATTACCTGCAATCATATCCGTGTCGTTATGTCCCTCTCGCTGAGCATAAACTCTAGCCTAACCTTCACCATCTGGCTGAACCGCAACTACATGTGCTATATTTCTCTGGCCATCGTTCCTCGGCTGAAAGTTACCTCGACCGTGACCACGGACTCTCGGATAATCAATAGCTCTAGCAGGAGCCTGAACCTGAACTGGTGCAAACCCAGCCTAATATGAACAATCACGCCTAAGGTGATCTCTAGCTCCACAGTTCCAACACGCATCAAAATTTCCACAACACTCTCCGGTGTGATGCCTCCCGCACCTAGCACACTCGGGCAAATGCCCACCAGCTCTCTAGCCCTGATGGCCTCTATCGTGGTTACCACCACCACGTCTGTGATCAAAATGATGCCTATTGTCCATATGCCTCTCGGCATCGCCTCTATCAAAGTCAGCAGACCTCTTCCCTAAACTAGAACCACCTGAACGTTTGGTCAGACCCAAACTGTGCTCTATGTCCTTGGCCCTAGCGACCAAGACAACGAGGTCTGTGTAATCCGTAACGGAAACGGCCGCATCGTTCCCTCTCAGTAGGAACTAGCTCGGACGCATACTGACTTAATCTAACAAACCGTATCTCATACTCGGTCACTGTCATGTTACCCTGAAGCAAAGCCATGAACTCTCTTTTCTTCTCATCACGATAGCGGGGACCCAGATATTCTTGCGGAAAGCAGACTTGAAGAACTCCCAAGTGACATCGGCATCTGGCATTCCTATAGTAATGGTGACCCACCAAGTGTAGGCATCACCCTGAAGCAAGGAAACAACACACCCCAGTCTGCGTGCTCCAGTACAGCCCATCTGAGACAAGATATGAACAATCTTGTCAAACCAAGCCTCGGATCTCTCGGGTGCCAACCCTTGGAACTCTTCACCTCCCAAACTACGGAGCCTCTCAAGTGGGAAAACGGTGCCCTCACCCTGAGGTTGTGGCACTTCTTGTCCCCCGGCCACAACTGCTTGAAAAGCCCCAGCTATAGCCTGAACCAACGGAGCTAGATCTATACGGGTCAGACCTTGGCCAACCTGAGGTCCTACACCCTCAGCTCTCGCCTCAACTCCCTCTTGACGAGGAATAGAAGGAGGAGGTGGAGGAGCATCCGCCTCAACAACGGCTCGACTTTCGGAGCTACTGCCCGTGGTTCCAGATGAACCATCCTAGGCCTGCTCTAGGTCTCATCTCACGGTTAACAAGATATCAACTGCAAACAGACAAACACACAAGGATTGAGTTAGCAAAGGAAAGGTCCAACGTGCTCAAGTATTCTGTTACAATTTTTTTCCAGTTAGTAATAGTAGCAATGGGAACTCGACACTACGCCTCAACACAACAACCATACTAACACATGCTTTCAAACACTGTGCAGGCAAGCAAACAACAAGTATACATAGCTAAACATTCACCGCACAACATACATTGAGATATTGCAACATAACACTTCAAACTTACCTTACTTACCATCATGAGGTCGCAGAAATTTCAGGCTCTGATACCAACAAAAGTAACCCCCTCGTCCCGGGCTAGCCGACAGACTGGTCCGAACAGGTTACACGGGGAAAACCGAAGCGAAACCCGTTAAGGTTCCACTCCGATTAGCAACCCTAGAAAATTTCTTTTAATTATCGTGTCTAAATGTTACATTTAGTCCTATGTGCGAAAACGATAAAGAAACATCCAGTCAGACACAAGGTAACTTAAATTTACCGAGTGACATGTTAGTCCGATTTCATTCGTACAAGCCAAATCATACATAAAAGATGCATATAAACTTAACAAGGAAGCAAACAAACAAATGTGACTAAAACACCATAGCCGAGAACCTTTGAAGATGCCCAAAAGCCAATTTACAGGCTGGCGTTTCAAAACAGGCTTGCCCGTTTCGATACGCGGGCTCCAGTTTAAAAGCCAGACCTGGCCATACCGATACGGTCCACTACGTTTAGGAATGGGGACTCCAGTGTCAAAACGTTTCGGAACTAGTTACGAAACAGGCGCTCAAAGTGGCAAACTTTATCGAAACGCGTACCGAAACGGGAGCTCAAAGTGTCAAATCGTATCGAAACGACACCACCCTTGTTTCGATACAAGTATCCCTGGAGCTACACCCGTTCCGAAACAACCATGAGCGTTTCGAAACGCCTACATACAGGAGTGACCCTGAAAACAATTTTTTGCATCTTCAAACATTCCCAAACTTGCCCCAAACCAACAAGAATAACACGCAAAGCTCATACATACAATCTAAAGGCATCATACCCTACCACAAGCATGATCAAACATATAAGCATACACAACAAGTCCATTTCATTCATAGGAAACATGCATCCACAAAGCATTGCATAGCAAGGTTACATGCCTTCAATACAATACATAAGCATCTCATAGAACAATGTTTACAATTCATCAACACAAAAGCATAGGCATTTAACAACATATAAGCCAAACACATAGGAGTCTAACACATGCTCCTACAACACGTAGCATCCCCATTGCTAACTATTAAATTATTCAATAAAACCATACTTGAGCAACCACACACACAGTTGGATGCCCCTTCCTTGCTCCTTGCTAACTTCCACACTAATGATCTGCATTGTCGAAAACGAGAGCATAAGCTTGAAAGCTTAGCGAGGGAGCTCAAAAAACAAAACATCGACAATGTATGTTTCAAAGCATGGAATCCATAAGACAATAACAAGGCATACATCTATACTAACATAGCAACATAGCCAAACATTACAAGAATGCATGAACATGACATCTTACCTCATGTTATGCTAAACGAGGATGTAACAAAACATCTTACACATCAACCACACATTAACAAGTATATTGGCAACTATATTGCTTACTCGGATATGCGGATAGCTTCCGTTGGGATTTTCTCCCCAACGTACTCAAACAACCATATTACCTTCCGGTGGGATTACACACATCATCGTTTTCATTTACAGGTGGGATTTCACTCATCATCACACACATATGTTTTCCGGTGGAATGTTACATCACTGTACTCCTCCTTGGTGACTACACATCACCAAGGCCACAACCTTCCCACTTTGCATCAACACACAACCCAAACCAACATATGATGCATCACTATAAATGTAACCCCCGTAGCCCGGTCTAGACGGTTGACCCGAACTACGAAGATTACACGGGGAAAACCAAAGTCAACCCGAAAGTCAACCTTGATTAACGACCCTTTTTTTTTCTTTTTAATCTTGTCTAGATGCACATTAACCTTAATTGTGATTATACAAACAACATATCAAAAGATCACAAACATCAGAGATCAAACATGATTCAGGACCAAAACATAAACAAAACGAAACATCCAAAGATACTTTTAACTGATTTTAACGGTCGGGTATCGATACGCCACGTGTCGTATCGATACTCGGGGAAGGCAGAAACCAAACTCTAGCAAGGGTATCGATACCTTCCCCCTGGTATCGATACTCCATTCATATGGTATCGATACTTGTTCAGAGGTATCGATACCCCTGGGCAGAAACATGCATATTTGGCTCAGGTGTATCGATACCCAAGCCCAAAACCGGGGCGTTACAACTCTCCCCCCCTTAAGAAATTTCGTCCTCGAAATTTACCTGAAGGAAAGAGATAAGGAAACTGCTTCAGCATATCTTCCTTCCGCTCCCACGTGGCTTCCTCAACACCGCGATGCTTCCACAGCACCTTCACCAACTCAATGGTCTTGCCACGAAGAACTTTGCTATCCGAATCCAGAATCTTCACCGGTTCCTCATCATAGGTCAAATCCGGATTCAATTCCACTTCCTCCACAGGCAACACATGCGAAGGATCAGATCTATACCTCCGGAGCATAGAAACATGGAACACATCATGAATCTTCTCCAGCTCTTGAGGTAACCTCAACCGATACGCAACAGGACCCACACGCTCAACAACCTCATACGGTCCAATGTATCTAGGGCTCAGCTTACCCTTCCGACCAAACCTCATCACCTTCTTCCAAGGCGAAACCTTCAAGAACACGCGATCACCCACCGCAAACTCTATCTCCTTACGCTTCAAATCCGCGTAAGACTTCTGCCGATCAGAAGCAGCCTTCAACCGCTCACAAATGAGCTTCACCTTCTCGGTAGTCCCTTTCAACAAAGCAGGCATCGAAACCAACTTTTGACCAGTTTCAGCCCAACACAGAGGAGTCCTACACTTCCTCCCATACAGAGCCTCATAAGGTGCCATCTGTATACTTGCCTGAAAACTGTTGTTGTAAGCGAACTCAACCAAAGGCAGATGCTTCTCCCAAGAACCTTGGAACTCTATCACACAGCATCTCAACATATCCTCCAAAATCTGAATAACACGCTCAGACTGGCCATCCGACTGAGGATGATAGGATGTACTGAAATGCAACCTTGTACCCAGAGCTTGATGCAAACACTGTCAAAAACGCGATGTGAACCTCGGATCCCTATCCGACACGATCGACTTAGGCACACCATGCAACCTCACAACCTCAGCAACGTACAGCTCTGCCAGCTTATCCAAAGAGAACGTAGTATGCACAGGCAAGAAATGCGCACACTTCGTCAGGCGATCCACAATCACCCAAACAGAATTCTTCTTTGACGGAGACAAAGGCAAACCAGATACAAAATCCATGGTAACCCTCTCCCACTTCCATTCAGGAATTTTCAACGGTTGCAACAAACCAGAAGGAACTTGATGTTCAGCCTTAACTCGCTGACACACCAAACACTTGCTTACGAACTCTGCCACATCCTTCTTCAAGCCCACCCAATAGTACTCATCACGAAGATCGCGATACATCTTTGTACTACCAGGATGCATAGCAAAAGGACTACTATGACCTTCAGCTAGAATAGCATGCCTCAACTCAGCATCAGCAGGCACTACTATCCGGCTACCAAAACACAACACCCCATCCTCATTAAAACAGAAATCCGAAGGCCTACCCTCCGCGATATCCTGAACATGAGACACCAAGGAATCATCCAACAAGTGCTTATCCTTGATCAACTGAACCAACGAAGGTTTCACTTGCAACTCAGCAACAAGACCACCATCCTGCGATATGCTCAAGCTAGCAAACATAGCTCTCAGCTCAACAGCTACCTTTCTACTCAAGGCATCCGCAACAACATTGGCCTTCCCAGGATGATACTCAATCGTCAGATCATAATCCTTGAGCAACTCCAACCAACGTCGCTGCCTGAGATTCAACTCCTTCTGAGACATCAGATACCTCAAACTCTTGTGATCCGTGTACACAGTACACTTCTCACCATACAGATAATGCCTCCAGATCTTCAGAGCAAAGACCACTGCAGCCAGCTCAATATCGTGCGTAGGATAATTGCGCTCATGCACCTTCAACTGCCGCGACGCATAAGCCACAACCTTACCCTCTTGCATCAGCACACACCCCAAACCAACATAGGATGCATCACTATAGACTACAAACTCTTTCCCTGATTCAGGCTGAATCAAGATAGGAGCTTGAGTCAAAGCCATCTTCAGCTTCTCAAAAGCTTGCTGTCTCGCTTCTGTCCACTCATACTTGACATCTTTCTGCAGCAACTTCGTCAAAGGAGCAGCAATCTTGGAAAAACCATCTACAAACCTCCGGTAGTATCCTGCCAAACCAAGGAAACTACGAACCTCCTGAACAGACTTAGGAACTTTCCAATTCATCACTGCTTCAATCTTCTGAGGATCAACACGAATCCCCTCGGCTGAGACCACATGACCAAGAAAAACAACCTCTTTAAGCCAAAACTCACACTTGCTCAACTTAGCATAAAGCTGATTCTCTAACAAAGCCTGCAGCACAATCCTCAAATGCTCTTCGTGCTCTTCCTCAGTACGCGAGTACACAAGGATATCATCAATGAACACCACAACGAACTTGTCCAGGTATTCATGAAAAACACGATTCATCATGTCCATGAAAGCAGCAGGAGCATTTGTCAGACCAAACGGCATCACAAGGAACTCATAATGCCCATACCTTGTCCTGAAAGCTGTCTTAGGCACATCCACATCCTTCACCTTCAACTGGTAATACCCTGACCTCAAGTCAATCTTAGAGAACACAGCAGCTCCCCGAAATTGATCAAAGAGATCATCAATCCTCGGCAAAGGATACCGATTCTTGATAGTCAACTTGTTCAGCTGACGGTAATCAATGCACATCCTCATCGTGCCATCCTTCTTCTTCACAAACAAGACAGGAGCACCCCAAGGCGAAACACTCGGCCGGATGAAACCACGATCAAGCAGCTCTTGCAACTGCGTCTTCAGCTCCTTCAGCTCCTTAGGTGCCATTCTATAGGAAGTAATGGACACAGGAGTGGTATTCTCATACAGCTCAATACCAAACTCCACCTCACGATTAGGAGGTAAACCAGGCAACTCTTCAGGAAAAACATCAGGAAACTCCTTCACAACCCTGATATCTTGCACCCTCAGCTCCTTCGAACTGGGATTCATCACAAAAGCTAGAAAAGCTTCACAACCTTGCCTCAGCATCCTGCTCGCCTCCAAGGTAGAAACAACATTGGCAAGAAACTTCACATTCTCACCAACCACCACCACTTCATAATCATCCGCAAGCTTAAGCGAAACCCGCTTATTCTCACAATCCACAACAGCACGATGCTCAGCAAGCCAATCCATACCAAGGATCACATCAAAACCATAAAAGGGCAACTCCATAAGATCAACATGAAAGACATGCTCTTGAACAACCAAAGGACACCTTCTATAAAGCTTACGAGTCACAACAGTTTCACCAAAAGAACTAGTGACTCTAACACCAACATCCAAAGACTCAACAGGCAAACCAAGCAACTCAGCATGCTCACGAAGAATGTATGAATGCGTAGATCTAGAATCAATCAAAGAAAGCAATGACAAGGATTTCAAAGTAAAGGTACCTGCAATCACATCAGCATCATTCCTTCCCTCGCGCTGAGCATACACCCTCGCTTGGCCTCCACCCTCAGGTTGAATAGCCACAACATGAGCTACACCGCGGCCACCTTCCTCTCGCCTCTGGAAATTACCACGGCCGCGCCCACGACCTCTCTGCGGTGCTGCAACAACAGGAGCACGCTCTTGACCACCAGCCATCCTCGGACAATCACGTCTCAGATGATCAGCTGAACCACAGTTCCAGCACTCATAACCAGCTGCCAACACAGGAGCTTGCACCTCCCTCCCAGCACGAGGACAGTCACGTCTCAAGTGACCACGCGAACCGCAGATCCAACAAGCACTAGGGTCAGCTCTAGTATTGCCACCCCTAGCAGGTGCACCTCCACCTCTCTTAGACGAGGACTGAAACCTCTGATCGCGTCCCCTCTTGTTCCGTCCACCGGAACTATACTCTGCAGTTCTCTTCCCAGAACTAGCCCCAGCACCTTTAGCAGACAAACTCAGGTTCATCTCGATGTCCTTGGACCGACTAACCAGCACATCGAAATCATTGTACTCAGCTGCCAACATATAGGTCTTAACTTCCGTCACCAAGCCATAACGGAACCTTTCGCACCTCTCGCGCTCATCAGGTATCAGCTCCGGTGCATACTGGCTAAGACGTACAAATTGTACCTCATACTCTGCCACACTCATGCTCCCTTGGGTCAGAGACATGAATTCACGCTTCTTTTCATCCAGATATCTAACTCCCAGATATCTCCTCTTAAACGCATGCTGAAAGAACGTCCAAGTAACATCAGCATCAGCCATCCCAGAGATTGTGGTCGTCCACCACGTATAAGCAGCACCTTGCAGCAGTGACACCACACATCCCAGCTTTTGCACATCAGTGCAACTCATCTGCCCCAAAACACGCTTGGTACTCTCCAACCATGCTTCAGACCTCTCAGCTGACATACCCCTAAACTCAGTCCCACCAAGACCGCGCAAACGCTCTAAGGGTAGTCTACCTCCAGCATCTCCCTGATGCCCAGCTCCTTGAGCTCCAGCTACTGCTGCTCGAAAAGCACCTGCAATAGCTTGTACTAGCACGGACATGTCAGGCATCGCTTGCCCCTGACCAGCTCCAGGTCCTGCAGCTCCAGCACCAGCTGCCTCAGCTCCAGCTCTTTCCCTCTCCGCACCACCACCACCAGGTGGAGGAGGAGGTAACACAGCACTACCAGTGTGCTCATCATTCACATTCCCCTCCGGGGTCGTAGCTCTCGCGCTACTCCTTAACTCTCTACGTGGTGCCATACTATTACCATGCATAACAATACAAAATAAGACAAGTCAGGACCAGCAAGGTAAGCAAATTCCAAGTATTCAAGCTCAATTTCTTTCAAAAACAACATTATCTCTTTAGCTTTTGTTTGGCAATGGGTACCCTCATCATACCTTATCACAACATGCATCACATATACATCATCATCACAAATCACTGAACATGCTTTCACTCAACAAGCATACCAACCAAACCATGCTTCAATCATGCATACACACATTCCCAATTACTCGAGAACTCAGCTCTGATACCACCAAATGTAACCCCCGTAGCCCGGTCTAGACAGTTGACCCGAACTACGAAGATTACACGGGGAAAACCAAAGTCAACCCGAAAGTCAACCTTGATTAACGACCCTTTTTTTTCTTTTTAATCTTGTCTAGATGCACATTAACCTTAATTGTGATTATACAAACAACATATCAAAAGATCACAAACATCAGAGATCAAACATGATTCAGGACCAAAACGTAAACAAAACGAAACATCCAAAGATACTTTTAACTGATTTTAACGGTCGGGTATCGATACGCCACGTGTCGTATCGATACTCGGGGAAGGCAGAAACCAAACTCTAGCAAGGGTATCGATACCTTCCCCCTGGTATCGATACTCCATTCATATGGTATCGATACTTGTTCAGAGGTATCGATACCCCTGGGCAGAAACATGCATATTTGGCTCAGGTGTATCGATACCCAAGCCCAAAACCGGGGCGTTACAATAAACCACAAACTCCTTACCCAACTCAGGTTGAATCAAGATAGGAGCTTGCGTCAAAGCTTCCTTCAACCTCTCGAAAGCTTGTTGTCTAACATCTGTCCACTCAAAGTGAACATCCTTTTGCAACAACTTGGTTAACGGGGCAACAATCTTTGAAAAACCATCCACAAACCTACGATAATTACCTACCAACCCAAGGGAACTACGAACTTCCGTCAAAGACTTAGGCGTCTTCCAATTCAACACCGCCTCGATCTTATGTGGATCAACTCGGATTCCCTCAGCTGACTCCACATGTCCAAGAAAGACAACTTCTTTAAACCAATACTCACACTTACTCAACTTGGCATAAAGCTGATTTTCCAACAAAACTTGCAACAAAATCCACAAGTGTTTATCATGATTTTCTTCGGTACGAGAGTACACGAGAATATCATTAGTAAACACAACCACAAACTGATCCAAGAATTCATGAAACACACGATTCATCATGTCCATGAATGCAGCAGGCGCATTTGTCAAACCAAATGGCATCACCAAAAACTCATAATGCCCGTACCTCATACGAAAAGCAGTCTTAGGCACATCCATATCCTTTACCTTCAACTGATAATATCCAGATCTCAAATCGATATTAGAAAACACTAAAGTACCTCGAAATTGATCAAACAAATCATCAATTCTTGGCAAAGGATACTTATTCTTAACCGTCAACTTGTTCAATTGCAAATAATCTATACACATTCGCATCGTGTCATCTTTCTTCTTCACAAACAAAACTGGTGCACTAAAAGGTGAAACACTAGGCCTAATGAACCCTCGATCAAGTAACTCCTAAAGTTGCTTCTTCAACTCCTACAACTCTTTCAGAGCCATTCGATAGGGAGCAATAGACACTAGAGTCGTATTTTTATACAACTCAATGCCAAACTCAACCTTTCTATTTGGTAGCAACCTAGGCAACACTTCTGGAAATGCACCCAGAAACTCACACACAGTACGTATGTCATGTACACGCACTTCTTTCGATCCTGGATTCATAACATAATCTAAGAAATCCTAGCAACCCAATTCCATCAAACGACTCGCTTCTAGAGCCGAAACATCATTTGACAAGAATTTAACATTCTCGCCCACGATTACCACTTCGTAATCATTAGCTAGTTTCAAAGTAACTCTCTTGGTATCAAAATCAACCATAGCCCTACGCTTGGTCAACCAATTTATTCCAAGGATCACATCAAAATGATAGAAATGCAATTCCATTAAATCAACCGCAAACACATGACCTTGAACAGATAAAGGACATCTCCTAAACAACCTTCTTGTAACAATCGTTTCACCAAAAGAACTATTTACTTGTATTCCCACATCTAACACCTCAACAAGGATATCAAGAAGATGTGCATGCTCACTCAAGATATATGAATGCGTAGAACAAGAATCAATCAAAGATAACAAGGGCAAAAATTGCAAAGTGAATGTACCTGCAATCACATCGATATCGTTACATCCCTCGCGGTATGCGTACACCCTCATAGGACCACCACCCTCAGGTTGAACTACCACTACATGTGCTAGAATCCTCTGACCATCCTCTCGACATTGGAAATTACCACGACCGCGCCCACGACCTCATTGTGATGCAACAAAAGGTGCTCTAACCTGACCACCTCCAACCAACAATGGACAATCACGTCTCAAATGATCAGTCGATCCACAACTCCAACAAGAGTTAGCCGCCAAAGTAGTAGGAGCCCGTGATTCTCAAGCCAAACGAGGACAGTCTCGCCTCAAATGCTCATGTGATCCACATACCCAACAAGAATTAAAAACTGGTCTAACCTAAGCACCCTGACCATGTGCTCCACGTCCAAGCCTTTCTCCACCTTGCCTCACATCAGAGCGATATTTCTTATCACGATTCCTTTTATACTGTCCACCTCTAGGACCAAAATCTGCAACTCTCTTACCCGAGCTAGAACCATCAACACGAGGAGTCAAACCCAGACTGCTCAATATCCTTAGCTCGCGACACTAACGCATATAAATTTGTGTAATCAGAGGCCAATATGAAAGTCTTCACTTCCTGCAGCAAACCATAACGGAACCGGTCGCAATGATTTCTATCACTCGGCACCAACTTAGAGGCATAATGGCTCAAACGAACAAACTAAACCTCATACTCAGCCACAATCATGCTACCCTAAACCAAAGCAATGAATTCATATTTCTGATCATCCAAGTATCTAACACATAGATACTTCCTCTTAAAGGCAGCTTAAAAGAACTCCCAGTTCACTTCATTAGGCTCCAAAGCCGCAGTCATAGTCGTCCACCAACTGTAAGCATCACCTTGTAACAATGAAACAACACATCCTAGCTTACGTGCATCATTGCACCCCATTTGTTCCGAAATTCAAATCATACTTGCCATCCAAGCCTCGGATGCCTCGGGCGACAAACCATGATACTCAACACCACCCAAACAATGCAAGCATTCTAACAGAAACCCCGTTTGCCCAGTAGCTGGTGCTTGCACTTGCACTCCAGCAACAACAACCTAGAATGCTCCAGTCATCGCCTGAACTAAAGGCATCAAATCATCCAACACAGGCCCAGCTTACTCATGTTGTCCTTTCTCCTCACCCACAAGTGGAGGCACTGGAGGAGGTAGATTCCCTCCAGGAGGTACCTCGTTCTCCTAATTTCCCTTCCATACGACAACATCAATCGTACTCGACCGCAACTCTCTCCTCAGTCCCATTGTGATATTATTATTAAGGCATGATAATAAAACAAAACAAAAATAACCAGGCCAGCTTCAAGCAAGGATCCAAGACTTCCATTTCAATTTGAAACACTTTAACTATAGTAATAAGGCAATGGGCATCCCAATTTTCCCCAAGCATAGCATAAGACAAACAACATACATATTGTAACGCCCCTGTTTTGGGCCTAGAGGTTTTAATGGTGGTTTAGGGCCCGATGAACCTAGACTAGAGATTTGGGTTAGTTCGGGGTTGGTTCATGGAAAACTTGGTTCGGGATGTGATAAAATTATGAGAAAAATTCCTAACATCCTATTTAAATATATATTAAGGAATGGTGAAGCCAGTTTTGGAAAATGATTTTTGGAAGGCCAACATTTCAATTTAGTGACTAAAATGTTATAATGGAAAACTGTTTTTAAAGGACTATTTTGTAAGAGGGCCACAACTTAGAATTTTTAGGGAGCTAATATGATGTTAATCAGCTCTTCCTTTGATTGGTCATATTTTAAATATGTTTAATTAAAGGAAATAAGGAGTGGTTTTTATAGAATAGAGAATTAGTTTTTATAAAAGCTATTTTGACGTAACTTTTATTTTCTCTCTTTCTCCATTAGCCAAACATCTCTTTTCTCTCAAAACTTCCAGAGATTTTCATCTTTTCAATTCTTTTTCATTTGCAAATGATTTCCTTGATGATTTCTCCATTTATCACAAAAGATTCTTGAAGCTTTTTCAACAAATCTTGGCAATTAAAGGAATAGGCAAGGATTAGAGGTAATTTTTGTTCAACTCCTCTAATCAAGGTTCATTATTGAAATTCCCAAGTATTTGGCTCTCTAATTATGTTTCTTAACAAGATTTGTGATTAACATGATGAAAATGGTTAAATCAAGCTTAAATGTTGATTTTGAAAGATTTTCGTATTGTATCTGATTTGGCTAAGTTATGATTGATTTTAATCTTATTTCGGATGTTAAATAATGTTGAAATGAATGTTTGATCATATTAATCCCGAAAAAAGTTGGATCTCAAGTTGTATAGGTTAGTAGATTTGTTTTTTTTTGTGTTTAAGTGAAATTGAAGTTGTTGGAGGTATAAGGATGCAAATAGGTTGATTTTGGATGTTACTTGAAGATTAATAATGGATGGAAGAGTTAGGTTTTGGCTGGGCTGAGTTTGTAGTGTAATTGAAGGTGTTTTCGATTGTTTCGGATAGGTGTTTTGGTATTTTTGGGCAGAGCAACGGGGTAGGTTTGTTTTCTAGAGATTTTAATGCATTGTGATGCATTAATCCTCTGTTCTTGTGTGGTATAAACAAGCGAGAACGTATCAGAAGCAATCAGTGAAGTTTCGTGAGCTTTGATTTCTTGGATTCGCTTCAGCTCGTCGAGATTGCACGTGTCGGTGAGTGAGAACATGAATTCTCAGTTTTGAAAAGCTTTAAAAGGTGATTTGGGAACTTAGTTGTAAGCTTGAAACACTTAACTAAGTTCGGAAGTAAGTGAAAGGAATTTCTCTCTCGGTTGTGCTATTATGTGATGATTTATGCACTGTTTTGGATAAATGGATTTACCTACTGTTAAAGCATATTTTAAGAACGTGTTTACTATTTTTAATGATGTGATGTTGAAGGATGCACACAGTAAGTGATCCTTCTAAGTATATGACTTATACTTGTGATTTTAAGCATGTTTTAATGCTTGGAAATGTGATTTAATGATGTTGCTTTGAGAATAGTGAGGTATGCGTTAAATGTGAATTATAATGGCAAGTGATGTTGTGCAAATGATTTATAAATGATATCGGATATAGTTAGTTGGCTATAGGATTGATTGCACTATAAAAAGTTGCCTTGGATATCGAGGGGTTGGTGTCTTGCGTCTCCGTCCAAGTACCCTAACGATCGAGGAGGTTGGTGTCTTGCGTCTCCGTCCAAGTACCCTAACGATCGAGGAGGTTGGTGTCCCGTCTCTCGTTAGTGGTTAAACATCTAACCAATGAGAGGGTTGGTGTCCCTATGGGTTGTAATGGTACCCGGTAGATATAGCACCTATGGTTGTGAATGTACAAATTTCGGTTAAGATGGCTTAAGTGTCGAGTAGACACTTGTTGAATCTGTGTATCCGATATGTGGTTTTAAGTTGTGAACTTGTTATATGATCACTTGTAAGCCAATATAATTGTTGATGTATCATGAAATGGTTTATGTTTCATAATTTGGTTTATGCATGTTTTACTCTTTAAGCTTTGCATATGGTAGTTATGCATGGGAAGGCTTAAATTGAGTGTAGATTGGGAACTTGTTGATGATTCATGATACATGTAGCATGAGGTTTCAAATGCTGGTTTTTTTGTAAGGAAAGTGCATGATTTTAAAAGGGGCATGTTGGTTTCTAAATGATGTTTTAGTAATTGAAATGAGATTTTAATGTGGACTTGGAAAGTGGTTTTATGCATTGATGGTGTTTTGTTTTAAGCCTCATTACTAAGTATTTTGTGTAACACCCCAAAATCTGGTCTAGTCGGAATTGGGTTCCGGTGATCGGAAATCTCACATCGATAAAGTCTAAATATTGTATTGGATCGTTAATAAATTGATAATGGACCCTAATTGAGTTAAATTTTTATCGTTGGACCCTGTCGAATAATACCGAAACTTAATCTGTGGCTAAATTGTGGAAATCGGGAGTTTGAGGGACAAAATCATAAAGAATTGAGAGTCAAGGGACTAATCTTGCAGTAAGACCCTCCCTAATTAAAATCCTACCTACGTGGGATAATATGAGAGCTTTCCTTCATATGAAGGAAAGCTAAATTGCCCAAGGATGTATAAAATAAAGAAATGAACATAGAAAGCTTACCCGAGACTTGTTGAAGCTAAAGCCTCAAATAGCCATCATCTTCTTCTTCTTTCCTCCAAGTTAGCACCTCCATTGGAGTGCAAGTTTTAGCTTAGTTTTTATTTGACTTATTGTTAACTAATCATTGACATCGATCGAGTAAGCTACATTCCTCAAACAATCCTTGGATTCCATGGATGCATCAAGCTTAATCTCAAGCTAGGGTTTTGACCATCCATGAATAATCCATCATTGTTGTTTATATTGAATTCAGATATCGATTTTGATATTTTTATATTTTTTTGATATCTTACTATCGATCCTAATAATCTCTCTATTGATTTTCTAGCTCAAGAAGTGTAGAGAGAGGTTTCGCCATCTCCATCGAAAGCTAGAAACAAGGGTGTTGTCATCCGAGAGACGTAAGAGCATCGAATATCAAGGTGAGTGCAGTCAGAGTCTCGGGATTAGGCGAGCAGCCATCCCGAATCCATTATTGTTCATTTTGATCATATAGCTAACATTTCCCTTAAGGAAGTTGCATCGGATTGTTAAACGGATCTATTGGTATGTATCAGTAAGTTTGGTAATGAACATCGGACATAGAAATTGACATCATCATTGTGCATCATTATTGATATAGTTATTGTTATTGAAACATTGTAAATGAATCATTGGACATTGAACATTGACATTGACGTCATGAAATATTGATATTGAAACATGTTCACTAATAATAACATTAAAGATATTGATCATCAGAATCATCATTGAATATTGAATACGAATAGTTTCAATGAACCTTGGATTTGAACGAACTTTGGATACAATTGACATGCCATAGAATTCATGAGCTCAATGTACGGGTGGACTACGGTCCTAAGGCTAAAGCCTATATTGATTTGGTGAGGCGGAGGGATGTGTATTGTACTTGGTCATTAGCGAGTCGGAGGGATTAAACCATTTAGTGATTTGGCGAGGCATAGGAATTCAAGTATCCACTATCTTGATTCAATCCAAGGGTTAATGCAACGCCCTGGTTTTGGGCCTAGATGTTTTAAACATCGAATCAGACCGGTCGGGAACGGTTCGAATCACGTAAGGTGATTTTAAGAAATCAAGGATCGGGATAGGATAAAATTGTGATAAAAATTGCTAAAATCCTCTAAAAATATAATTAAGAGGTTGGTCAAATCAATTTTACAAAAAGGGATTTGGAAAATGGACATTTTGAGTAGTGACTAAATTGTAAAGTTTCAAAACTGGGAAAAATGTGCTTTTTAAGGTGGAAGCCAAAATCTTAGAATTTTTAGGGGGCTTTAAGTCAATTTGACCTTTATTCAAATATGACATGTGTTTTAAATGGATTTTAATTAAATAAGATATTAATTAATTGGTAGTTAGTGGATTTTCATTTTACGTAACTACCAATTCCCTCTCATTTTAGCCGAACACCATTTTCTCTCATCTTTTCCAGAATTCTTTCTCTCAAAAGTTCTCTCAACATTTTCTAAATCAATTTCAAGAGATCTTCCTTAATTCTTCAAGATTTTTGCAAGGAAAACTTGTCATCTACTGAAGGAAGCAAGGATTGGAGGTAAATCTCGTTCTTAACCTTTAATCTAAGTTCTTTATTGAAATTCACAAGATATTTGGCTTCTAATAACTATTTTTGATTGAGTTTTCAATATAGTTTTGATTTGAGATCAAAATCATATGAAAATGTGGATGAAATCTTGATTTTCAAACTTGATGTGTTGGGCACTATTTTGTGTTGATTCTAATTGATTTTTAATTTGATTTATATGTTAAAATGTTGTGTTATTAACATAGATCCAGAAATTCTTGAGATCCTTGAGTTTCTTGGTAGTTTTAAGTGTGATTTTGGGGTGTAATGGTGGAATTGTGATGGCTGGAGGTATAAGGATGAGTTAGGATGTTTATTAGACGTGTTTTGATGTTGTTAATGCTTTGGGAGTGTTGCATGATGGTTGGGCTTGGTTTAGGAAGCAATCGATTGAGTTTTCAGTTGTGTTGGAAGGGTATTTTGGTGTAGTTTGAGTGGGCAACGAGTCTGTGGATTGTTGCTGGTGTTAGAATGCATTTTAATGCATTTAGATCTCTGTTTTATTGATGTGAAAACGGGGGATCTTGATCCGGAAGCTAGCGAGGTGGTTTTGGAGGCTCCAGAGGTGTAATTTCCGTGTCGGCGAACAAGGCTTCGCGTATCGGTGAGTGGAAATGCAATTTCCTACTTTCTAACGCCTTGAGCATGCTTTTGGTAGCTTAGTGTAAGTTTGCTACACTTAACTAAGCTCAAGTGTAAGTGTTTCGGTAATCCTTCTCTTGGAAATGTGCTAAGTTTGATGAAAATGCATTTGATGTAAGAGTGGATCTGTTTACTGTTTTTAAGCATGTTTAAGCATGGTCTAATGCTGGATTTTAATGTCATTATGTTAAGGATGCACTAGGTAAGTGATCCTTGGTTTTCATATGAAAATGCATATGATGTTAAGCATGAGTGCTTGTGGAAATGACATTGTGGTTATGCTTGAAAACAATGGATTAATGTGGTTAATTAATTATATTGGCAAGTGATGAAAATGGTTTTTTGGTTACTTTAATCGGATATAGTTAGCCGGCTATAGGATTGGGTGCACCGTGAATAGAGTCGCCTTGGATGTTGAGGGGTTGTGAATGTGTCGTAATCTCCATCCAAGTACCCTAACGATTGAGGTTAAGATCACAACGGTGAATGGTTAGTCCCGTGTGTGAGTCTTGTTTATGTGTCCCATACTCTCGTTAGTGGAATTATACAACTACCGATGAGTGATGTTGAGGGGTTGTGATTGTGCCATTAGTCTCCATCACGGGTGTTGAGGGGTTGTGATTGTGCCATTTGTCTCCGCCTTGTGTAGTCCGGTAGTTTGTATGAAGTGCGAGGGACAACGCTTGTAATCCGCGTATCCGATTGTGTCTTGTGTTGAAATGATTTGTGGACTATCACTAGAAAGCCAATATAACATAAATGAATTAAGTGAAGCATGAGATGCTTGTAAATGATGCAAGGGTGCATGAGAAATATGTGTATGATGCAAGAATGCATGTGATGCTTGTTAAAGCATGAGCAAAGGTTTATTTGTTCTTGTAAATTAATGCATGTGTGCATGAGGTTTCAAAAGTGCATTGAAGTCTTGAGAAGACTTGTTTTATAATAGGCATGTGTGTAAAGAGTTGCTTTTGCAAATCATGAGTTATGCATTGATGAATGTTGTCTAGCGATCCTCACTAAGTTTTATGCTTACGCTCATTTGTTTCATCAATGCAGAAAATTAAACATTTGGAGGCAGCTCGAGAGCAAGAGGAATCCAAGGTTTTGCTAAAGAAATGTATGTGGTTCACCCTTAGTGTAATAAGAGGCAATGGGTGGGAATTTATACTTTGGAATGTTTGAGAATGTTCCTTTTACTTTGAACATGTTGGTTTAATTATAATTTAGTTGTAAATGGCCTTTGGAGTTTGGATTTTGGGTTATTTGGAGTTTTGACTTGTTATGGTTTTGGAAAACTAGGAAGCATGCCTCTAGTGCCTTTGCCTAAGTAAATGTTGCTACGTTTAGGCTATAGCTACGATATGATGATTGATGATATGTATCCTTGATGTATGCATGTTGTGGCATGTCTCGGGGTTGATTCGAGTATGAAAAAGTTTGATAAACCAGCATTTTCTGCCGTGACATGCAGGGTGTATCGAAACACCCTTAACTGTTACGAAACGGAGGCCTGTAATGGCCGTAGCGTTTCAGAACAGCTGAAGGTGTTTCGGAACAGTTTGGCTACTGGAGAGGCATGTTTCGGTACCGGTCTCGGAACATACATGAGTAACGAAATGGTTAACACTGTTTCGATACGGGCACTTCGGTACAAGGGTTTGGTGTTTCGAAACGGATAACCGTTGGATGATGATTTTGAATTGTTTTAAGTTTCCATGTTTTACATTTTAGTCCTTAATGTTGTGGATGCAATTGCTTGATCTTGGAATGACCTTTTTAGTTGAGATTTGGCTGAGAGGCATGAAATATGATTAGTTACATTATGGTAATCTTATATTCAGCCAAGTCCTTATATTTTCTGGAAATTACATTTTGGTCCCTAAAATGTGTAAATCTTGTAATTGAGTCCCTAAATGTTTTTCTGATCGCGTTGTCCTTCTTTCCCATGAATCTTATGTAATCACATAGGCTTAATGTGCATCTAGAGAAGAGAAAAAGAAAAAAAGGGTCGTTAATCAAGGTTGATTTTCGGGTTGACTTTGGTTTTCCCCGTGTAATCTTCGTAGTTCGGGTCAAACGTCTAGGTCGGGCTAAGGGGGTTACATTTGTTGGCATCAGAGCGTGGTTTCGAAAGTATTGGGAATGTTGGTATGTGTTATTGATGTGAGTTGAAGTATGATGTTTGAAAAACATGTTAATGTTTGAATTTTTGAACTTATGCCATGTTGATTGATGTGAATTTCATGTGAGATGAATATGATGGTATGACGATGATGTTATGTAGATATGTGCTGATTTGGATTGATGGAAAATATGTGAGCATGATGTTACATGTATGCTATGCTTTGTGGGGAAATTGGGTGCCCATTGCCTTATTACACTAACCAAATGTTTTATAAACTTGGATTCTTGCTTGCAGCTGGCCTAAATGGTTTGATTTGTTTCCGTTGTTGTGTTTGTTTAAAATAGCACATGGGACCTAGAAAGGGATTTGAAGTCCAATAGGATAGTGCCTGCAGCCAAGCAGGAAAACCAGGCTGAGCAGGGGGCTGATGTCCCTCCTGGTTGCGATCTACCGCCTCCGCCACCGCCTGGAGGTGGGGATCAGGTGCAACAAGGACAAGCTGGTCCTGGATTGGGTAATTTGGCGCCACTAGTTGAGGCGATTACCGAAGCGTATCAGGCTGCTGTTGCCGGAGCGCTAGTGCAAGCCCCTGCAGCTGGGCAGGTGGGTCTACCCTTGGAGAGGTTGAGGAGCTTGGGAGGAGTAGAGTTCTATGGTTTGGCACCTGAGGTGTCTGTGGCCTGGTTGGCCAGTATGATCCGCATAATGGATCAAATGGGTTGTAATGATGAGCGCAAGCTTGAATGTGCAGTTTCTTTGCTGCGAGGTGATGCTTACAGCTGGTGGATGACTACCACAGCTGGTATGAAACCGAATGAAGCTAATTGGGAGTTCTTTAGAGGTGCCTTCCGGAGAAAGTATCTAGGTGTAAGATACTTGGATGAGAAGAAACGAGAATTTATGTCTCTCGTTCAGGGTAACCTATCGGTGCATGAGTACGATGTTCAGTTCGTACGCTTGAGCCAGTATGCTCCTAAGCTGCTACCGAGTGAGAGGCATCGTTGTGATCGCTTCCGGTATGGATTGGTGCAAGATGTTAAGACGTACATGCTAGCTGTAGATTATACAGATTTTGATGTGCTTGTATGTCGTGCAAAGGACATTGAGCAAAACCTGGGTTTGTCTTCTAGAGGTGTTGGTTCTAGCTCTGGAAAGCGAGCTGCCGAGTATAGTTTCGGTGGTGGACGGAACAAGAGAGCCGTGATAGAAGACATCAGCCTGAGGGAAGGCATGGTGTTCCAGGTTGGGGTGGACAGGCTTAGGGAGGTCGTACGAGGTTCGAGCAGCATACATGCTGGACTTGCGGTTCGAGGGACCATTTGAGGCGAGATTGTCCTCGAGCAGCTAGAGAGGTCCAGGCTCCTGTTGCGGTGACAAGGAACTCCTGCTGGAATTGTGGTTCGGCAGATCATATGAGGAAGGAGTGTCCTTTGTTGGCTGGTGGAGGCCAAGGACGTGCTCCTGTGATAGTTGCACCTCAGAGAGGCCGTGGGCGCGGCCGTGGGAATTTCCAGAGGAGAGATGAGGGGCAGCGAGGTATTGCTCACGTTGTAGTCGTTCGACCGGAGGGAGGTGGACCAGCGAGGGTGTATGCTCAGCGCAAGGAGTGCAACGTTACCGATGTGATTGCAGGTACCTTTGCTCTCCAGTCTTTATCTTTGCTGGCTTTGATTGATTCTGGATCCACGCATTCTTATATCTTGAGTGAGCATGCACATTTGCTTGATATACCTGTTGAGATGCTTGAAGTAGGAATGCAAGTAACTAGTTCTTTTGGTGAGACTGTAGTCACTAGAAAGTTGTATAAGAGGTGTCCTCTGTCTGTGCAAGGTCATGTTTTCCTTGTGGATTTGATGGAATTTCCTTTCTACGGATTTGATGTAATCCTTGGCATGGACTGGTTGACGGAGCATAGAGTCGTGGTAGACTTTGATGTTAAGAGAGTCACCCTAAAGTTGGCTGACGACTATGAGGTTGTTGTGGTAGGCGAGAATGTGAAATTCTTGTCGAATGTGATTTCAGCCTTGGAAGCAAACTGTATGATGAGGTTGGGGTGTGACGCTTACCTTGCTTATGTGATGAACCCTGGAACCAAGGATGTGCGCGTACAGGACATCCGAATGGTTCACGATTTTCCGGGTGTCTTTCCGGAAGAATTGCCTGGATTGCCAGCAAATAGGGAAGTTGAGTTTGTTATAGAGTTGTACGAGAACACAACTCATGTGTCTATTGCTCCCTATCTCATGGCACCCAAATAGTTAAAAGAGTTGAAAACGCAGTTGCAGGAGTTGTTGGATCGAGGTTTCATCCGGCCAAGTGTGTCACCTTGGGGTGCACTGGTTCTGTTTGTGAAGAAGAAAGATGGGACGATGAGAATGTGCATAGATTATCGGCAACTGAACAAGTTGATGATCAAGAACAAGTATCCCTTGCCTAGAATTGACGATCTCTTTGATCAATTCCGGGGAGCCTCAGTGTTTTCTAAGATAGACTTGAGATCGGGGTACTATCAGCTAAAAGTGAAGGATGTGGACGTACCTAAAATTGCTTTTCGGATGAGGTACGGGCATTATGAATTTTTGGTGATGCCGTTTGGTTTGACCAACGCACCTGCTGCTTTCATGGACATGATGAATCGTGTATTCCACGAATTCTTGGATCAGTTTGTGGTGGTGTTCATCGATGATATCCTTGTGTATTCGCGCACCGAGGAGGATCATGATAAGCACTTGAGAATCATTTTGCAAGCGTTGTTGGAGAATTAGTTGTATACGAAGCTGAGTAAATGTGAGTTTTGGCTTTGGGAAGTGGTCTTCCTTGGGCATGTGGTATCGGCTGAGGGTATTCGCGTTGATCCGCAAAGGTGGAGGTTGTGATCAGTTGGAAAGTGCCTAAGTCAGTAACTGAGGTACGAAGTTTCCTTGGGTTGGCTGGGTATTACCGTAGGTTTGTCGAGGGTTTCTCAAAGATAGCGGCACCTTTGACCAAGTTGTTGCAGAAGAATGTTCGCTTTGAGTGGACAGAGGCGAGGCAACAAGCTTTTGAGAAGCTGACGAAATATTTGACGAAAGCTCATGTTTTGATTCAACCTGAGTCTGGTAAGGAGTTTGTGGTCTATAGTGATGCGTCCATTGTTGGTTTGGGCTGCGTGTTGATGCACAAGGGTAAGGTGGTGGCCTATGCATCTAGGCAATTGAAGGTGCATGAGCGCAACTACCCTACTCATGATCTTGAGCTTGCAGCTGTGGTGTTTGCCTTAAAGATATGGAGGCATTACCTGTATGGTGAGAAATGTGTTGTGTTCACGGATCATAAAAGCTTGAAATACCTTATGTCTCAGAAGGAAGTGAATCTTAGGCAACGACGTTGGGTGGAGTTGCTTAAGAATTATGATATGGCGATTGAGTACCATCCGGGCAAGGCTAATGTTGTGGCCAATGCTTTGAGCCGGAAGGTGGCCATTGAGTTGAGAGCGATGTTTGCTCGTTTGAGTATATCGTGTGATGCTATTCTGGTGGCGGAATTGCAAGTGAAACCATCTTTGTTACAGTTGATTAAAGAGAAACAGTTGCTTGATGATTCTCTTGCTTCGCATGTTCAAGACATTGCGGAAGATAGACCTTCGGATTTCAGCTTTAGTGATGACAGTGTTATGTGTTTTGGGAGTCCAGTAGTAGTGCCAGATGATGCTGAGTTAAGGCGCACTATTCTGACTGAAGCTCATTGTAGTCCTTTTACTATGCACCCGGGTAGTACAAAGATGTATCGTGACCTTAAGGATGAGTACTACTGGGTGGGGTTGAAAAAGGATGTAGTTGAGTTCGTTAGTAAGTGTATGGTGTGTCAGCGAGTGAAGGCTGAGCATCAGGTCCCTTCTGGATTGTTGCAGCCTTTGAGAATTCCAGAATGGAAATGGGAGAGAATCACCATGAATTTTGTGTCTGGTTTGCCTTTGTCACCGACAAAGAAGAATTCAGTTTGGGTGATTGTGGATCGGCTTACGAAGTGAGCACATTTTCTGCATGTGCATACTACGTATACTTTGGATAAGTTGGCTGAGCTGTACAATAGTTACCAGGCAAGTATCCAAATGGCTCCATACGAGGCTTTGTATGGGAGGAGATGTAGAACCCCTCTTTGTTGGGCAGAAGCTGGGCAAAAGTTGATTTCAATGCTGGCTATGCTTAAGGGAACCACCGAGAAGGTGAAGCTCATTTGTGAGCGGTTAAAAGCAGCATCGGATAGGCAGAATTCTTACGCGGACTTGAAGCGTAAGGAGATTGAGTTCGTAGTTGGCGAACATGTGTTTTTGAAGGTATCACCTTGGAAGAAGGTGATGAGATTTGGGAGTAAGGGTAAGCTTAGCCTAAGGTTTATTGGACCTTACGAGACTGTGGAGTGTATTGGTCCTATGGCATAGCAGTTGAGATTGCCTCTAGAGTTGGAGAAGATACATGATGTGTTTCATGTCTCCATGTTACGGAAGTATAGATCGGATCGTTGCATGTAATGCTTGTTGAGGAGATAGAGTTGAATCTGGATCTATCATATGATGAGGAACCGGTGAGGGTTCTGGACGTGAGTAGTAAAGTTCTTCGTGGCAAGACGATAGAGCTTGTGAAGGTGATGTGGCGACACCGAGGAGTTGAGGAAGCCACGTGGGAAAGCAAGGCGGACATGCTGAGGCAGTTTCCGCATCTTTTTCCTTCAGGTAAAATTTTGAGGATGAAATTTCCTAAGTGGGGGAGAGTTGTTACGCCCTGGTTTTGGGCCTAGGTGTTTTAGACATCGGACCGGACCGGTCGGGAACGGTTCGAATCGCGTAAGGTGATTTAAAGAAATAAAGGATCGGGATAGGATAAAATTGTGATAAAAATTTCTAAAATCCTCTAAAATATAATTAAGAGGTTGGTCAAATCAATTTTATAAAAAGGGATTTGGAAAATGGACATTTTGAGTAGTGACCAAATTGTAAAGTTTCAAAACTGGGAAAATGTGCTTTTTAAGGTGGAAGCCAAAATCATAGAATCTGTAGGGGGGTTTAAGTCAATTTTACCTTTCTTCAAATATGACATGTGTTTTAAATGGATTTTAGTTAAATAAGATATTAATTAATTGGTAGTTAGTGGATTTTCATTTTACGTAACTACCAATTCCCTCTAATTTTAGCAAAACACCATTTTCTCTCATCTTTTCCAAAATTCTTTCTCTCAAAAGTTCTCTCAACATTTTCTAAATCAATTTCAAGAGATCTTCCTTAATTCATCAAGATTTTTACAAGGAAACCTTGTCATCTATTGAAGGAAGCAAGGATTGGAGGTAAATCCCGTTCTTAACCTCAAATCTAAGTTCTTTATTGAAATCTCCAAGATATTTGGCTTCTATTAACTATTTTTGATTGAGTTTTCAATATAGTTTTAATTTGAGATCAAAATCTTATGAAAATGTGGATGAAATCTTGATTTTCGAACTTGATGTGTTGGGCACTGTTTTTTGTGTTGATTCTAATTGATTTTTAAGTTGATTTATATGTTAAAATGTTGTGTTATTAAAATAGATCCCGAAATCCTTGAGATCCCTGAGTTTCTTGGTAGTTTTAGGTGTGATTTTGGGGTGTAATGGTGGAATTGTTATGGCTGGAGGTATAAGGATGAGTTAGGATGTTAATTAGATGTGTTTTGATGTTGTTAATGCTTTGGAAGTGTTGCATGATGGCTGGGCTTGGTTTAAGAAGCAATCGATTGAGTTTTCGGTTGTGTTGGAAGGGTATTTTGGCGTAGTTTGAGTGGGCAACGAGTCTATGGATTCTTGCTGGTGTTATAATGTATTTTAATGCATTTAGATCTTTGTTTTGTTGATGTGAAAACAGAGGGTTTTGATCTGGAAGCTAACGAGGTTGTTTTGGAGGCCCCGGAGGTGTAATTTTCTTGTCGGCGAACAAGGCTTCGGGAATCGGTGAGTGGAAATGCAATTTCCTGCTTTGTAACGCCTTGAGCTTGCTCTTGGGAGCTTAGTATAAGTTTGATACACTTAACTAAGCTCAAGTGTAAGTGTTTTGGTAATCCCTCTCTTGGAAATGTGCTAAGTTTGATGAAAATGCATTTGATGTAAGAGTTGATCTGTTTACTGTTTTTAAGCATGTTTAAGCATGGTCTAATGCTGGATTTTAATGTCATTATGTTAAGGATGCACTAGGTAAGTGATCCTTCGTTTCATATGAAAATGCATATGATGTTAAGCATGAGGGCTTGTGGAAATTACATTGTGGTAATGCTTGAAAAACAGTGGATTAATGTGGTTAAATGATTATATTGGCAAGTGATGAAAATGGCTTTTTGGTTACTTTAATCGGATCTAGTTAGCCGGCTATAGGATTGGGTGTGCCGTGAATAAAGTCGCCTTGGATGTTGAGGGGTTGTGATTGTGCCGTAATCTCCATCCAAGTACCCTAACGAATGAGGTTAAGATCACAACGGTAAATGGTTAGTCCCATGTGTGAGTCTTGTGTATGTGTCCCATACTCTCGTTAGTGGAATTATACAACTACCGATGAGTGATGTTGAGGGGTTGTGATTGTGCCATTTGTCTCCACTTTGTGTAGTCTGGTAGTTTGTATGAAGCGTGAGGGACAAACCTTGTAGTCCGCGTATTCGATTGTGTCTTGTGTTGAAATGATTTGTAGACTAGCACTTGATAGCCAATATAACGTAAATGAAATACATGAAGTATGAGATGCTTGTAAATGATGCAAGGGTGCATGAGAAATATGTGTATGATGCAAGAATGCATGTGATGCTTGTTAAAGCATGAGCAATGGTTTATGTGCTGTTGTAAATTAATGCATGAGGTTTCAAAAGTGCATTGAAGTCTTGAGAAGACTTGTTTTATAATGGGCATGTGTGTAAAGAGTTGCTTTTGCAAATAATGAGTTATGCATTTATGAATGTTGTCTAGCGATCCTCACTAACCTTTATGCTTACGCTCATTTGTTTCATCAATGCAGAAAATTTAACATTTGGAGGCAGCTCGAGAGCAAGAGGAATCCATGGTTTTGCTAAAGAAATGTATGTGGTTCACCCTTAGTGTAATAAGAGGCAATGGGTGGGAATTTATACTTTGGAATGTTTGAGAATGTTCCTTTTACTTTGAACATGTTGGTTTGATTCGTAAAAGGGTTCTCTATGATAACCGCTCCTTTGACTAAGCTACTAAGGAAAGAAGATCCTTTTATTTGGACCGAGGATCAACAACGGAGTTTCGATCAATTGAAACAAGTCTTGACTCACGAACCAGTCTTAATCCAACCCGAGTCCGGAAAGGACTACACTGTTTACAATGATGCATCACATCTTGGGTTAGTATGTGTATTGATGCAAGAAGGCAAAGTCATCGCTTATGCTTCGAGACAACTTAAGTCGCACGAAATGAATTATCCTACTCATGACCTTGAATTGGATGCAGTTGTCTTTGCATTGAAAATCTGTAGACATTATCTCTACGGAGAAAAATGTTATCTCTTCACCAATCATAAAAGCCTTAAGTACCTTTTGACCCAAAAAGAGTTGAATCTTCGACAACAAAGATGGATGGAACTTTTTAAAGATTACAATCTTGTCATCGATTATCATCCGGGCAACGCCAATGTTGTAGCTAATGCTCTCAGCCCCAAACCTTTGCCTGGTAAGTATTGACAGTGAATATAGAGTTATATGTATCGTATGACACATTAACTTGTTGCAATATCGTTGCCTTGTAGCCCCTCGGGCAATCAAAGCTCACTTTCGGCTTCGAAAACATCATTGTCTTGTAGATGAACTTTAAGTTTAGTCTATCATTGTTTCGCGAATCACGGCTTTGCAAGAGCAAGGTCTTGAGCTTCAATCCATTGTCTCTAAGTTATCAGATAAACCCGAGTTCAAAATTAATTCTAAAGGGCTCTTGTGTTTCCATGATCGGGTCTGTGTACCTAATGATGAATCCCATCGTACTGACATCGTCTCAGAAGCTCATTCAAGTTCTTTTTCTATTCACCTCGGGTCTGCGAAGATGTATAAGGACCTTCGTGAACTCTATTGGTGGCCGGGCATGAAGCAAGCCATAGTCGATTACATATCTAAGTGTCTCACGTGCCAACGTGTTAAAGCAAAACATTGTGCTCCTACCAGAATGTTGCAACCCATTGATCCTCCGCGATAGAAGTGGGAGAAGATCGCTATGGATTTTGTTAGTGGTCTACCTATAACTCCAGCGAAACATGATGCCGTATGGGTCATTGTAGATCGTTTCACCAAGTCAGCTCATTTCATACCGGTTAGAATGGACTACGTTCATTGAACCCTTGGAAATATGTATTGTAATTGAATCTTCATATACATATCTTGGAAGATATGCTTCGAGTATCTATTATCAACTTTGGTGGGACGTGGGAGAACTCCCTGCTCTTTGTTGAGTTTTCCTACAATAATAGTTATCAGGATTCAATCCAAATGGCTCCGTATGAGGCATTGTATGGCAGACGATGTCAGACTCCATTGTGTTGGTCTAAACTTGGTGAAGGCAAGGTGTTGGGCCCTGACTTACTTCGGGAAACTGATGAACGGGTTACCATCATTCATGATCGCTTGAAAGCTGCCTTTGACCGGTAGAAGGCCTATGTCGATCTCAAAATAAGAGATACTGAGTATGAAGTTGGTGAAAAAGCCTTTCTTAAAGTATCACCGTGGAAGAAAGTTTTGAGGTTTGGCAAGAAGAGAAAATTAAGTCCCCGATTCATTGAACCCTTTGAAGTTATTGAAAGAGTTGGCCTCGTGGCATATCGATTATTGTTACGCTCTAAATTGAGTAAAGTCCACGATGTTTTTCATGTATCGATGCTCCATAAATACTGTTCTGATCCTTCACACATTGTCAAACCTGAATCTGTTGAAATTCAACCAAATTTGTCCAACGAGAAAGAACCAGTTAAGATTCTTGCAAGAAAAGTCAAGAGGCCTCGCAACAAAACTGTACCGTTAGTAAAGTGCTCTAAAGAAGCCACACTATTGAAGAAGCTACTTAGGAACCTAAAGAGTCCATGAAATAGCAATATCCTCATCTCTTCGGTTCAAGTAAAATTCAAGGATGAATTTTTCTTAAGAGGGAGAGTTGAAACACCCCAAAATTTGGTGTAGTCGAAATTGGGTTCCGATGATAGGAAATCCCACATCGATAAAGTCTAAATATTGTGTTGGCTTGTTAATTAATTGATATTGGACTCTAATTGAGTTAAATTATTATCGTTGGACCCTATCGAATAATACCAAAACCTAATTCGTGGCTAAATTGTGGAAATCAGGTGTTTGGGGACAAAATCATAAAGAATTGAGAGTCGAGGGAGTAATCTTGCGATTAGCCCCTCCCTAATTAAAATCCCACCTACGTGGGATAATCTGAGAGCTTTTCTTCATATGAAGGAAAGCTAGATTTCCTAAGAATATATAAAATAAAGAAATGAACATAGAAAGCTTACCCGAGATTTGTTGAAGCTAACACCTCAAATAGCCATCACCTTATTCTTCTTCCTCCAAGAAATCAAAGTTTTAGCTTAGTTTTTCTTCGACTTATTGTTATCGAATCATTGCCATCGATCGCGTAAGCTATATTCCTCAAACAATCCTTGGATTCCATAGATGTATCAAGCTTATTCTCAAGCTAGGGTTTTGACCATCCATGGATAATACATCGTTGTTGTTTATACTAAATTTGAATATCGATTTTGATATCGTTAAATTGATTTTGATATCTTACTATCGGTCCTAATAATCTCCCTATTGATTTTCTAGCTCAAGAAGTGGAGAGAGAGAGGTTTCACCATCTCCATCGAAAGCTAGAAACAAGGGTGTTGTCATCCAAGAGCCGTAAGAGCATCGAATATCAAGGTGAGTATAGTCAGAGTCTCGAGATTAGGCAAGGAGCCTTCTCGAATCCATTATTGTTGATTTCAGTCATATAGCTAACATTTCCCTTAAGGATGTTGCATCGGATTGTTAAACGGATCTATTGGTAAGTATCGGTAAGTTTGGTAATGAACATCGGACATAGATATTGACATCATCATTGTGCATCGTTATTGTTATAGTTATTGTTATTGAAACATTGTAAATGAATCATCGGACATTGAACATTGACATTAACATCATGAAATATTGATATTGAAACTTGTTCACTAATTATAACATTGAAGATATTGATCATCGAAATCATCATTGAATATTGAATATGGATATTGTCATTGAACCTTGGATTTGAACGAACCTTGGATACAATTGGCACGCCATAGAATTCATGAGCTCAATGTACGAGTGGACTACGGTCCTAAGGCTACGACCAATATTAATTTGGTGAGGCGGAGGGATGTGTATTGTACTTGGTCATTGGCGAGGAGGAGGGACTAGACCATTTATTGATTTGGCGAGGCGCAGGAATTCGTGTATCCACTATCTTGATTAAATCCAAGGTTTAATAATGATTATGAGATGTTAAACATTGTATATTGAAACATAATATTGATATTGATAAACATGAGAATATGTATATGAATCATTCATTGTTATCTTCATTGTTTTTGGCTACCTCACTAGGCAATGTATGCCTAATGTGTCTCATCTCATGCATACTAGGTTAAGGAATCGACCCCTTTTGGAAGATCAGAAAGGTCGAGGCAAGACAAGTCACTACAAGCCAAAGTAATGTATTTTGACTTTATGAATTCCTAGGAAGGTGGCAAAGTACTTGAACTAGTCGTTTGTGCCCATTTTGGTATGTTTGTAATGTGTATAAGTTAAAATGTTGTTGAAGGCCCTAAAATGACTTTTGGTATGATTAAAAGTTGGCAAAATGGCATACATGGCTTACATAGGTGAACACCTAGTAAACGTAATCAAATGATCATGAAATTTTGCATGTCATTAGTTTTTAGCATAGAAATATTGTGTGTAAAGTTTCATTACATTTGAACATCGTTTGGTAGGTCAATTCGATTAAAAACCAGCAAAAAATTGTCATTACAGGTCAGGCCGTATCGATACAGGGTAATGTCATATCGATACAGTTAAGCATAATTGAACTTTAGGAACAGGGCGTACCAATACGGTTTGGAGCTCTATCGAAATGTTTTGCCACTGGAATACCCTATTTCGATATATGCCTAACTTGTATTAAAACGGGTCAAAGGTCAAAGTTAACCTGTACCGAAACATGACTTACCTGTATCAATACAGGTAATGGGAAAAAGTCAACCCAGGTTGACCATCGTATACCCGTATCAAAACACCATCAAGGCGTTTCGATACAAAGTTAGTTAAGTTGGTTAAAAGACATAAATTAAAGGTTTACAATGTTCACAGATTAGTCATTGAATTTAGGATGAATCAATTGGATGAGTAAATGAACTTTAAATTGTATGAAAATTTACAGACTTGTTATTACTGTATTGAATTTCATTGTGATATAATCAATTGCATTGAAGGACCTATAATTTATCAGATTTATAGTTTAGTCCCTAAAACTTGTAATAGCTTAATAATTAGTCATAAATGATTAATTATCATTTCATATTGGGTAATTTGGACTGATTTGTATATTCAGTAATGTTTTTATAGTATAACATTATTCACATATTGTTTACGAATTGAAATTTTATTGCACCGATCACCGTACTGTCCATCGGTAGCACACTCCGACCTGGTTCTCGACCTGGTCAGGAAGGGGGTGTTACATTGTGTGATTACGGTCTCATTTGTCCATCAATGCAGATAATTGAGGTTTTGGAAGCAACAAGTAGCAAGTGATCTCAAGAGACTTCGTTTAATAAAGTATGTTTTGGTTTAGACTAAAGTAATAAGGGCAATTGGGGATCTGTTGTGTTTTTGGATTGTTGTTTTAGACTTGTAAAAGGCCTTTGGTATTTGGTTTATGCTTCACTTTGCCTATTCGTATGTTGCTTGGTTTGACATTAGGTTGCATGTGTAACACCCCTAAATCCGGTCTAGTCGAAATTAAGTTCCGATGATCGGAAATCCTACATTGATGAAGTCTAAATATTGTATCGACTAGTTAATTATTGATATCGAACCCTAAATTGAGCTTAAAACATCGTAATCGAACTCTATTGAATAATACTAAACCTATATAGTGACTAAAGTGGAGAATATGTAAGTTTGAGGTCAAAAATATAGTAGAATGAGGGTTGAGGGACTAATCTTACGATTAGCCCCTCTTTCCTTAAAAATACACCTACGTGGGAAAGTATGGTGAAGTTGCTTCACCATGAGGAAAGCTTAATTGGTGATCTTTAATTAATAAAAGAGAGGAATTAAAAGAGAATAGGAAGCTTACTGAAAAACATTGAAGCATCCACCTCTCCATCTTTTCATCTTCTTCCTTGAAGCAAGCACCTCCATTGGAGAGCAAGCTTTAGTTTAGTTTTCCTTCCTTTTATTGATATCGAATCATTGCTATCAATCGGGTAAGCAATAGTCCGCAAACAATTGTTGGATTCCATGGATATATTGAGTTTAATCTTGAGCTAGGGTTTTGACCATCCATGGATATTTCATCGTTAGTGTTTATACTAAAGTCGGATATTGGTTTTGATATTGTTGTATTAATTTTGATATAGAAATATCGATCCTAATAGTTTTCTATTGACTTTATAGCTCAAGAAGTGGAGAAAGAGGTTTCATCGTCTCCATCTCAAGCTAGGAACAAGGGGATTGCTATTTGAGAGCCTTGAAAGCTTCAGATTGCTAAGGTGAGTGTAGTCGGAGTCTCGGGTTTAGGCGAAAGGCCTTTCCGGATCATTATTCAATGATTTAGATTTCATCGCTAACATTGTTGTTGAAGAAATTGCATTGGATAGTTAATCTGACGCTTTGGTAAGTGTCGACAAGTTGTCATTGAGTATTGAACATAGTCATTGTTATTGTCATTGTGCATTGTTATTGATATAGTCATTGTAATCAAAATATTGTATAGAAATCATTGGACATTGATATCGACATTGAATTATGATATATTGATGATGAGATACATATATACTTGTCACTGGTAATATTGAAATCATCGTACATTGGAATACTATTGATTATTGAAATGGATATGAACATTGGAACCTTGGATTTGAATAGACACTGGATACAATTGGCATGCCATCGAATTCATGAGCTCAGTGTACGGGTGGACTATGGTCCTAAGGCTACGACCTATATTTATTTTGCCAGGCAAAGGGATGTGTATTGATATTGGTCATATTGGCGAGGCAGAGGGATCAGACCATTCATTGATTTGGCGAGGCGTAGGAATTCGCGTATCCAATATCTTGATTCAATCCAAGGATTAATGATGAAATGAAAATACTAAACATTGTATATTGATGCATAGCTTTGATATTGATAAGCATGAGATTATTGCATACTGATATTTGATATAATGTTGTTCATATTGTTTATGACTACCTCACTAGGCAATGTAAGCCTAATGTGTCTCATCTCATGCATTTTCATGTTAAAAAGGATCGTGTGTCGAAAGATCGGATTAGCAAGCAAGACAAGGAACTACAAGCCTCAAGTAATGTGTTTTTGACTTATAAGCTCCTAGGAAGGTGGAAAAGTAGTTGAACTAGTCGTTTGTGACTATTTTGATGTGTTGGTGTAATGCTTAAGTTGTAATATGGTATGTGGCCCTAAATGACCTTTTTGGTTGGCTTAAGTTAGTATAAAAATGCATAGTTGGCTCTAAAAGGTAAAAACATAGTAAATGGATTCTTATGATCATAAAACTTGGCATGCTAATAGTTTATGCTATTGAAATATTGTGTATTAAGTTTCTTCGCAATTGGACATTGTTCGACATGTCAAATTGAGTAAACACCAGCAAAAATGTGTCATTACAGAATAGGCCGTATCGAAACGGGTGATGGCGTTTCAATACGGGTAAGCACTATTTGGTCTGAGAAATAGAGTGTATCGAAACGGTCTATGGCTGTTTCGAAACATTTCGTCTATGGAATCTCTTGTTTCAATACGGGTTCATAGCGTATCGAAATGGGTCAAAGTCAAAGTTAAAAGAGCTCAACCCTATTTTGATACGGGTATGCCCGTATAGGTACGATCTTAAGGGTAAGGTCAATAGGAGTTGACCATCATTCACCCGTTTCGAAACAACTCTGGGGTGTTTCAATACGGGGTTAGGTAAGTTAGTCAAGGCTCATTGAACATATTGCTAATTTCACAGTTTGGTCACTGAACATTGTAATGTTAAATTGAATGAGTTAATAATCTCCAAATCGAATGGAATTTTGTAGTCAAGACATTAAAGTAATTAATTTTAGAATGATAAGATCAATTGCATTGAAGGAGCCCTAGTTGGCTAAAATTACAAATTGGTCCCTAAAACTTGTAATAGATGCAATTTAGCCCATGAATGACTAACCATTGTTTGTATGGATAAATTGGACTGAATTATTTGATGAGAATGATTCATTGTATGATGTGGATTCAAACTATTATTAATAAAAAGAAATTTTATTGCACTAGTTTCTATATTGATCATCGGTTTCACCTTCTGACCCGGTTCTCAACCAGACCGAGAAGGGGGTGTTACAGCATGCCTATAGTATGTCTTTGATGCAAATGCTCATGTTAGGATGAAGTTTATGCAAAGGTTGATTGAGGATGGATGTTTAGATATGTTGTATGCATGTTGGAAGCATGTTGGATTGATTATGATTGTATTAAAATGTGAAAACCAGCAAAAATTGTCATTACAGGACCAAGTGTTTTGGTACACCTAAGCCTGTACCGAAACAGTGTGCCTTAAATGGAATGAGGGTTTCGAAACGAGGGAAAGGTGTTTCAATTCGTGCTGCTACTGGAATCCCTTGTTTCGAAATACCCTTGAGGCTGTTTCGATATGGGCTCGAGTTTCAAGCCGCTTGACCTTGTTTCGATATAGCTGTTTCGATACAGGGCAACCTGTACTGAAACACCATGCAGTTAAGTTGGTTGTTGGAATCCTCTGAAGTTCTGTTTCTTTATGTTTTAGTCCCTAAATGTTGTGGATGCAATTAAATGAGCTTGGATGATTGTTTTGAGATGAGATTTGACTGAGAGGCATGTGATGTGACTAATTAAAGGTTGGAACTTAAAAATGGCATAAGTTACTGTAATTCGTTGAAACTAAAAATGGTCCCTAAAATGTGTTTGCATTCAATTGGGTCCCTATCATTGTCTGATTGAGTTGCAAATTGTTCTACTGCGAAGTTTATCACGTAAGCTAATAATGAGCATCTAAACAAGATAAAATGAAAAAATAGGGGCGTTTATTGGAGTAAACTTCCCGGTTTACTTTAATATTCCCTGTGTGACCCGTTCGGTTCAGTCTATCGTCCAGACCGGGTCGAGGGGGTTACAGTTGGTGGTATCAGAGATAGGTTTCGAAAGAAAGAGATAATGGTAAGCCATTGGTAAGTTGATATGATGTGATTCCAAGTGAATGATGACGTTTTCTTTGGACAGTGATTGTTATAATCATGATGTTGATGAATAAATGATATTGATGTCATGCATGATGGTTGTGACATATGTGTTCTGCTATATACATGATGATGTTATGGGCTGAATATGATTGATTGTAGTGCACGATGTTTGTGATACATATGTTGTTTTCCTTATGTTATGCTTGGGGGGAATTGGGATACCCATTGCCTTATTACTATAGTTAAAGTGTTTTAAATTGAATTTGAAGTCTTGGATCCTTGCTTGAAGCTGGCCTAATTTATTTGTTTTGATTTATTATCATGCCTTAATTATAATAGCACAATGGGACCAAGGAGAGAGTTACAGTCGGGTACGATTGCTGTTGCTACAAAGTAGGGAAATAGGGAGAACGAGGTTCTTCTTGGTGGAAATTTACCCCCTCCACCGCCTCCACCCAGGGGTGAGAAGCATGGACAATATGAGCAAGTCGGGCCTATGTTGGGTGATTTGACGCCTCTAGTTCAAGTGATGATTGGAGCATTCAAGGTTGTTGTTGCTGAAGTGCAAGTGCAAGCACATGCTGCTATGAAAACGTGGTTGCCGTTAGAACGGTTGCGTAGTTTGGGCGGTGTTGAGGATCGTGTTTGTCACCCGAAGCATCCGAGGCTTGGATGGCCAGTACGATACGAATTTTGGATCAAATGAGGTGCAATGATGCACATAAGTTGGGATACACTATTTCGTTGTTGCAAGGTGATTGCTACAATTGGTCGACGACTGTAACTGCGGCTATGGAGCCTAATGAGGTGGATTAGGAGTTCTTCCTAGCTGCCTTTAAGAAGAAGTATCTAGTTGTTACATACTTGGATGACAAGAAACGTTAGTTTATATCTTTGGTTCAGGGTAGCATGTCTGTGGCTGAGTATGAGGTTCAGTTTGTTCGTTTGAGACAATATGCCCCTAAGTTGGTGCCGAGTGATTGGCATCATTGAGACCGTTTCCGATATGGATTGCTGTAAGAGGTGAAGACTTTTATGTTCGCCCCTGATTACACAAATTTTGATGTGTTGGTGGTGCGAGCCAAGGATATCGAGGCGAGTCTGGGTTTGATTTCTCGTGTGGATGGTTCTAGCTCGCGTAAGAGATCTGCTGATTTTGGTCCTGGAGGTGGATAGAATAGGAGACACTGTGATAAGAAGTTTTGCTCTGACGCGAAGTGAGACGGAGGTATGCCTGGACATGGAGCTTTTGGTCAGGGTGCTTAGGCTAGATCGATTTTTAATTCTTGTTGGGTATGTGGATCACGTGAACATATGAGGCGAGATTGTCCTTGTTTGGCTCGAGAGGCGCAAGCTCCTGCGGCTGTGGCGGCCAATGCTTGTTGGAGTTGTGGCTCAGCTGACCATTTGAGACGTGACTGTCCGTTGTTGGCTGGAGGTGGTCAGGTTAGAGCACCAATTGTTGCACCACAGCGAGGCCGTGGGCGCAGTCGTGGTAACTTCCAGCGTAGAGAGGATGGTCAACGAGCTGTAGCACATGTTGTAGCTATTTAACCTAAAGGTGGTGGTTCTGCGATGGTGTATGCACATCGCAAGGGATGCAATGACATCGATATGATTGCAGATACTTTCACTTTGCAATCCTTGTCGTTGTTATCCTTGATTGATTCTGGTTCTACGCATTCTTATATCTTGAGTGAGTATGCACATTTTCTTGATATCCCTATTGAGATATTAGATGTGGGAATGCAAGTAACTAGTTTCTTCGGTGAAATTGTTGTTACGAGAAGGTTTTATAGGAGATGTCCTTTATCTATTCAAGGTCATTTGTTTGCGGTTGATTTAATGGAGTTGCCTTTCTATGGTTTTGATGTAATTCTTGGGATAGATTGGTTAACCAAGCATAGGGTTGTGGTTGATTTTGATGCTAAGCGAGTTACCTTGAAATAGAGAGGTTGAATTTGACATTGGGTTGTACGAAAATACGAATCCAGTGTCTATTGCTCCCTATCGAATGGCTACGAATGAGTTGAAGACGCAATTTTAGGAGTTGCACGATCGATGGTTCATTAGGCCTAGTGTTTCACCTTGGGGTGAACCGGTCTTGTTTGTGAAGAAGAAAGGTGGCACAGTGGGAATGTGTATAGATTATCGACAATTGAACAAATTGATGATTAAGAACAAGTATCTTTTGCCAAGGATTGATGATTTGTTTGATCAGTTTCGAGGTGCTTCAGTGTTTTCTAAGATTGATTTGAGATTTTGGTATTATCAGTTGAAGGTAAAGGATGTGCCTAATACAACTTTTTGTACAAGGTATGAGCATTATGAATTCTTGGTTATTCCGTTTGGTTTGACAAATACACCAGCTGCATTCATGGACATGATGAATCGTGTGTTTCATGAGTTTTTGGATAAGTTTGTGCTTGTGTTTATTGATGATATTCTCGTGTACTCTCGTACCGAGGAGGATCATCATAAGCATTTGTGGATTGTGTTGCAAGCGTTGTTGGAAAATTAGTTTTATGCCAAGTTGAGTAAGTTTGAGTTTTGGCTTATGGAAGTTGTCTTTCTTGGACATGTGGTGTCGACCAAAGGTATTCGAGTTGATACACATAAGATATAGGCGATGATGAATTGGAAGACGCCTAAATCAGTGACGGAAGTTCAAAGTTTCCTTGGTTTGGAGGGTTACGATTGAAGGTTTGTGAATGGTTTCTCTAAGATTGATGATCCGTTAACCAAGTTGCTGCAAAAGAATGTTCGCTTTGAGTAGACGGATGTTAGGCAACAAGCTTTCGAAAGATTAGAGGAAGCTTTGACGCAAGCTCATGTCTTGATTCAACCTGAACCGGGTAAGGAGTTTGTAGTTTATAATGTTGCATCATATGTTGGTCTAGGTTGTGTGTTGATGCAAGGTGGGAAGGTGGTGGCGTATGCATCTAGACAATTGAAGGTGCATGAGAGCAACTATCCTACCCATGACCTTGAGCTTGCCGCAGTTGTGTTTGCTTTGAAAATTTAGAGGCATTACCTTTACGATGAAAAATGTGTGGTTTATACGGATCATAAGAGTTTGAAGTATCTAATGTCTCAAAAAGATTTGAATCTTAGGAAACAAAGATGGTTGGAGTTGCTTAAGGATTACAACTTGATGATATAGTATCACCCTGGAAGGGCCAATATTGTGGCTGATGCCTTGAGTAGGAAGGTGGTTGTAGAGTTGAGGGTAATATTTGCTCGGTTGAGTATATCGCGAGATGGTGGATTGATAGCTGAGTTGCAAGTGAAACCTTCCTTAGTTCACTTGATTAAGGAGACACAGTTGCTTGATGATTCGTTGGTACAGTATGTTCAGGATATAGCGGATGGTAATGCAACATATTTTTTTTCAATGATGATGGTGTCTTGTGTTTTAAGAGTCGAATAGTTGTGCTGGATGATATTGATTTGAGGCGCACTATTTTGACTGAGGCACATTGTAACCCTTTTTTCTATACATCCTGGTAGTACTAAGATATATCGTGGATTGAAGGATGAGTATTATTGGGTTGGGTTGAAGAAGGATGTCGCAGAATTTGTGAGTAAGTGTATGGTTTGTCAGCGCGTGAAAGCTGAGCATCAATTTCCTTCCGGGCTGTTGCAACCTTTGAGTGTAACACCGTGGTTTTGGGCCTAGATGTTTTACACATCGGATCAGACCGGTCGAGAACGGTTCAAATCACGTAAGGTGATTTTAAGAAATCAAGGATCGGAATAGGAAAAATTGTGATAAAATTGCTAAAATCCTCTAAAAATATAATTAAGAGGTTGGTCAAATCAATTTTACAAAAAAGGATTTGGAAAATGGACATTTTGAGTAGTGACCAAATTGTAAAGTTTCAAAACTGGGAAAATGTGCTTTTTAAGGTGGAAGCCAAAATCTTAGAATCTTTAGGGGGCTTTAAGTCAATTTGACCTTTCTTCAAATATGACATGTGTTTTAAATGGATTTTAATTAAGGGGTTTTAATTAGATAAGATATTAATTAATTGGTGGTTAGTGGATTTTCATTTTACGTAACTACCAATTCCCTCTCATTTTAGCCAAACACCATTTTCTCCCATCTTTTCCAGAATTCTTTCTCTCAAAAGTTCTCTCAACATTTTCTAAATCAATTTCAAGAGATCTTCCTTAATTCTTCATGATTTTTGCAAGGAAAACTTGTCATCTATCGAAGGAAGCAAGGATTGGAGGTAAATCTCGTTCTTAACCTCTAATCTAAGTTCTTTATTCAAATTCCCAAGATATTTGGCTTCTAATAACTATTTTTGGTTGAGTTTTTAATATAGTTTTGATTTGAGATCAAAATCTTGTTAAATTGTGAATGGAATCTTGATTTTCGAACTTGATGTGTTGGGCACTGTTTTGTGTTGATTCTAATTGATTTTTAAGTTGATTTATATATTAAAATGTTGTGTTAAAAACTTAGATCCCGAAATCCTTGAGATCCTTGAGTTTCTTGGTAGTTTTAAGTGTGAATTTGGGGTGTAGTGATGGAATCTTGATGGCTGGAGATATAAGGATGAGTTAGGATGTTTATTAGATGTGTTTTGATGTTGGTAATGCTTTGGAAGTGTTGCATGATGACTGGGCTTGGTTTAGGAGGCAATCGATTGAGTTTTCGGTTGTGTTGGAAGGGTATTTTGGTGTAGTTTGAGTGGGAAACGAGTCTATGGATTGTTGCTGGTGTTAGAATGCATTTTAATGCATTTAGATCTCTGTTTTGTATATGTGAAAACAAGGGATCTTGATCCGGAAGCTAACGAGGCGGTTTTGGAGGCTCCGGAGGTGTAATCTATGTGTCGGTGAACAAGGCTTCGCGTATCGGTGAGTGGAAATGCAATTTCCTGCTTTGTAACGCCTTGAGCTTGCTCTTGGGAGCTTAGCGTAAGTTTGATACACTTAACTAAGCTCAAGTGTAAGTGTTTCGGTAATCCCTCTCTTGGAAATGTGTTAAGGTTGATGAAAATGCATTTGTTGTAGGAGTGGATTTGTTTACTGTTTTTAAGCATGTTTAAGCATGGTTTAATGCTGGATTTTTATGTCACTATGTTAAGGATGCACTAGGTAAGTGATCCTTGGTTTTCATATGAAAATGCATATGATGTTAAGCATGTGTGCTTGTGGAAATGACATTGTGGTTATGCTTGAAAAACAGTTGATTAATGTGAATAAATGATTATATTGGCAAGTGATGAAAATGGTTTTTGGTTACTTTAATCGGATATAGTTAGCCGGCTATAGGATTGGGTGCACCGTGAATAAAGTCGCCTTGGATGTTGAGGGGTTGTGATTGTGATGTAATCTCCATCCAAGTACCCTAACGATTGAGGTTAAGATCACAACGATGAATGGTTAGTCCCGTGTGTGAGTCTTGTGTATGTGTCCCATACTCTCGTTAGTGGAATTATACAACTACCGATAAGTGATGTTGAGGGGTTGTGATTGTGCCAATAGTCTCCATCACGGGTGTTGAGGGGTTGTGATTGTGCCATTTGTCTCCACCTTGTGTAGTCCAGTAGTTTGTATGAAGCGTGAGGGACAACACTTGTAATCCGTGTATCCGATTGTGTTTTGTGTTGAAATGATTTGTGGACTATCGCTTGAAAGCCAATATAATGTAAATGAGTAAATTGAAGCATGAGATGCTTGTAAGTGATGCAAGGATGCATGAGTCATATGTGAATGAGGCAAGAATGCATGTGATTCTTGTTAAAGCATGAGCAAAGGTCTATTTGTTGTTGTATATTGATGCATATGTGCATGAGGTTTTAAAAGTGCATTGAAGTCTTGAGAAGGCATGTTTTATAAATGGTAAGTGTTGTAAAGTGATGTTTTTGCAAAACTTGAGTTATGCATTGTTGAATGTTGTTTAGCGATCCTCACTAAGCTTATTGGTTACGCTCGTTTGTTTCATCAATGCAGAAAATTGAACATTTGGAGGCAGTCCAAGAGCAAGAGGAATCCAAGGTTTTTGTCAAAGAAAAGTATGTGGTTCACCTTTAGTGTAATAAGAGACAATGGGTGGGATTTATACTTTGGAATGTTTGAGAATGTTCCTTTTACTTTGAGCATGTTTTTTTTCCTATACTTGAGTTGCAAATGGCCTTTGGAGTTTGGATTTTTGTTTCTTTGGAGTTTTGACTTGTTATGGTTTTGGCAAACTAGAAATCATGCCTTTAGTACCTTTTCTTATGTGTTGGTTGCTATGTTTAGGCTATAGCTTTGATATGATGATTGTTGATATGTATCCTTGATGTGTGCATGTTGTTGCATGTCTCGAGGTTGATTCAAGTATGAAAGAGTATGAAGAACCAACATTTTCTGCTGTCACAGTGCATGGTGTATCGAAACACCCTTAACTGTTTCGAAATGGAGGCCTGTAATGGCCATAGCGTTTCGGAACAGCTGAAGGTGTTTCGGAACAGTTTGGCTACTGGAGAGGCCTGTTTCGATACTGGTCTCGGAACACACCCGAGTATCGAAACGGTCAACACCATTTTGATACGGGTGTTTCGGTATAGGGTTTGGTGTTCCGAAACGGTTGACCGTTGGATGATGATTTTGAATTGTTTCAAGTTTTGATGTTTTACATTTTACTCCTGAATGTTGTGGATGCAATTGCTTGAGCTTGGATTGTCCTTTTTAGAGGAAATTTGACAGAGAAGCATGTAATATGACTAATTACATAATTGTAAGCTAAAATCTATTAAGTCCTTATATTTTCTAAAAATTACGTTTTGGTCCCTAAAAGTGTAATTCACGCAATTGAGTCCCTAAATGTTTTCCGAATGCTGTTTCCTTCTTTCATATGATTCTTGAGCAATCACATAGGCTTAATGTGCATCTAAAAAAGATAAAAGGAAAAAAGTGTCGTTAATTAAGGTTGACTTTCGGGTTAACTTTGGTTTTCCCCGTGTAATCTTCGTAGTTCGGGTCAAACGTCTAGGTCGGGATAAGGGGGTTACATTTGTTGGTATCAGAGCGTGGTTTCAAAAGAATTGGTAATGTTGGTATGTGTAATTCATCTGAGTTGAAGTATGATGCTTGAAAAGCATTCTAATGTTTGAATTTTTGAACTTATGCCATGTTGATTGATGTGAAATGCATGTGAGATGAAAGTGATGGTATGATGATGATGTTACGTAGATATGTGCTGATTTGGATTGATGGAAAGTATGTGAGTATGATGTTCATGTATGCTATGCTTTGTGGGGAAATTGGGTGCCCATTGCCTTATTACACTAATCGAATGTTTTGTAAACTTGGATTCTTGCTTGCAGCTGGCCTAAATGGTTTGCTTTGTTTTCGTTGTTGTGTTTGTTTAAAATAGCACATGGGACCTAGAAGAGAATTGAGGTCCAATACGATAGTGCCTGCAGCCGAGCTGGAAAACCAGGCAGAGCAGGGGGTTGATGTTCTTCCTGGTGGAGATCTACCTCTTCCGCCACCACCTAGAGGTGGGGATCAGGTGCAACAAGGACAAGCTGGTCCTGGATTGGGTAATTTGGCGCCACTAGTTGAGGCGATTACCGGAGCGTTCCAGGCTGTTGTTGCCGGAGCGCAAGTGCAGGCCCCTGCAGCTGGGCAGATGGGTCTACCTTTGAGAGGTTGAGGAGCTTGGGAGCAGTAGAATTATATGGTATGGCACCCGAGGCGTTTAAGGCCTGGTTGGCAAGTACGAACCACATAATGGATTAAATAGGATGTAGTGATGAGCGCAAGCTTGGATGTGCAGTTTCCTTACTGCAAGTTGACGCTTACAACTGGTGGACGACTACCACAGCTGGTATTGAACCTAATGAAGCTGATTGGGAGTTCTTTAGAGGTGCCTTCCGGATAAAGTATCTAGGTGTAAGATACTTGGATGAGAAGAAACGAGAGTTTATGTCTCTCGTTCAAGGTAACCTATCGGTGGCTGAGTACAAGGTTCAGTTCGTACGCTTGAGCCAGTATGCTCCTGAGCTAGTACCGAGTGAGAGGCATCGATGTGATCGCTTCCGGTATGGAATGGTGCAAGATGTTAAGACGTACATGCTAGCTGCAGAATATACAGATTTTGATGTGCTTGTATGTCGAGCAAAGGACATTGAGGAGAACCTGGGCTTGTCTTCTAGAGGTGTTGGTTCTAGCTCTGGGAAGAGAGCTGCTGAGTATAGTTCCGGGGGTGGACGGAACAAGAGAGGCCATGATAGCAGACATCAGCCTAAGGGAAGGCGTGGTGTTTCGAATCGAGGTGGACATGCTCAGGGAGGTTATATGAGGTCCGAGCAGTATACATGCTGGACTTGTGGTTCGAGGGGCCATTTGAGGCGAGATTGTCCTCGAGCGGCTAGAGAGGTTCAGGCTCCTGTTGCAGTGACAGGGAACTCCTGCTGGAATTGTGGTTCGGCAGATCATATGAGGAGGGAGTGTCCTTTGTTGGCCGGTGGTGGCCAAGGACGTGCCCCTGTGGTGGCTGCACCTCAGAAAAGGCCGTGGGCGCGGCCGTGGGAATTTTAGAGGAGGGATAAGGGGTAGCGAGGTATTGCTCACGTTGTAGCCGTTCGACCGGAGGGAGGTGGACCAACGAGGGTGTATGCTTAGCGCGAGGAGCGCAACGATACCGATGTGATCGCAGGTACCTTTGCTCGCCAGTCTTTATCTTTGCTGGCTTTGATTGATTCTGGATCCACGCATTCTTATATCTTGAGTGAGCATGCGCATTTGCTTGATATACTTGTTGAGATGCTTGGAGTAGGAATGCAAGTGACTAGTTCTTTTGGTGAGACTGTAGTCACTAGGAAGCTGTATAGGAGGTGTCCTCTATCTGTGCAAGGTCATGTTTTCCTTGTGGATTTGATGGAATTGCCTTTCTACGGATTTGATGTAATCCTTGGCATAGATTGGTTGACGGAGCATAGAGCCGTGGTTGACTTTGATGTTAAGTGAGTCACCTTAAAATTGGCCGATGACTATGAGGTTGTCGTAGTAGGCGAGAATGTGAAATTCTTGTCAAATATAATTTCGGCCTTGGAAGCAAATCGTATGATGAGGTTGGGTTGTGAGGCTTACCTTGCTTATATGATGAATCCTGGTACCAAGGATGTGCGTGTGCAGGACATTCGAATGGTTCGCGATTTTCCAGGAATCTTTCCAGAAGAATTGCCTAGATTGCCACCAAAAAGGGAAGTTGAGTTTGGTATAGAGTTATACGAGAACACAACTCCGGTGTCCATTGCTCCCTATCGCATGACACCCAAAGAGTTAAAAAAGTTGAAAACGCAGTTGCAGGAGTTGTTGGATCGAGATTTCATCTGGCCAAGTGTGTCACCTTGGGGTGCACCGGTTCTGTTTGTGAAGAAGAAAGATGGGACGATGAGAATGTGTATAGATTATCGGCAACTGAACACGTTGACGATCAAGAAAAAGTATCCCTTGCCTAGAATTGATGATCTTTTTGATCTATTTCGAGGAGCCTCAGTGTTTTCTAAGATAGACTTGAGATCAGGGTACTATCAGCTGAAATTGGAGGATGTGGACGTACCTAAAACTACTTTTCGGGCGAGGTACGGGCATTATGAATTTTTGGTGATGTCGTTTGGTTTGACCAACGCGCCTGCTGCTTTCATGGACATGATGAATCGTGTATTCCATGAATTCTTGGATCAGTTTGTGGTGGTGTTCATCGATGATATCCTTGTGTATTCGCGTACCGAGGAGGATCATGATAAGCACTTGAGAATCGTTTTCCAAGCGTTGTTGGAGAATCAGTTGTATGCGAAGCTGAGTAAATGTGAGTTTTGGATTAGGGAAGTGGTCTTCCTTGGGCATGTGGTGTCGGCTGAGGGTATTCGCGTTGATCCGCAAAAGGTGGAGGCTATGATGAGATGGAAATTGCCTAAGTCAGTGAATGAGGTACGAAGTTTCCTTGGGTTGGCTGGGTATTACCGTAGGTTTGTCGAGGGTTTCTCAAAGATAGCAGCACCCTTGACCAAGATGTTGCAAAAGAATATTCTCTTTGAGTGGACGGAGGCAAGGCAACAAGCTTTTGAGAATCTGAAGCAAGCTTTGACGCAAGCTCCTGTTTTGATTCAACATGAATCTGGTAAGGAGTTTGTGGTCTATAGTGATACGTCCATTGTTGGTTTGGGCTGCGTGTTGATGCAGAAAGGTAAGGTGGTGGCCTATGTATCGAGGCAGTTGAAGGTGCATGAGCGCAACTACCCTACTCATGATCTTGAGCTTGCAGCTGTTGTGTTTGCCTTGAAGATTTGGAGGCATTACCTGTATGGTGAGAAATGTGTTGTGTTCACGGATCATAAAAGCTTGAAATACCTTATGTCTAATAAGGAATTGAATCTTAGGCAACGACGTTGGGTGGAGTTGCTTAAGGATTATGATATGGCGATTGAGTACCATCCGGGCAAGGCTAATGTTGTGGCCAATGCTTTGAGTCAGAAGGTGGCTGTCGGGTTGAGAGCGATATTTGCTCGTTTGAGCATATCGCGTGAAGGTGGTCTTGTGGCGGAGTTGCAAGTGAAACCATCTTTATTACAGTTGATTAAAGAGAAACAGTTGCTTGATGATTCTCTTGTTTCGCATGTTCAAGATATTGTGGAAGATAGACCTTCGGATTTCAGCTTTAGTGATGTTGGTGTTCTGTGTTTTGGGAGTCAAATAGTGGTGCCAAATGATATTGGGTTAAGGCGCACTATTCTGACTGAAGCTCATTGTAGTCCTTTTGCTATGCACCCGGGTAGTACAAAGATGTATCGTGACCTAAAGGATGAGTACTAATGGGTGGGGTTGAAAAAGGATGTTGCGGAGTTCGTTAGTAAGTGTATGGTGTGTCAGCGAGTGAAGGCTGAGCATCAGGTTCCTTCTGGATTGTTGCAGCCTTTGAGAATTCCAGAATGGAAATGAGAGAGAATTACTATGGATTTTGTGTCTGGTTTGCCTTTGTCACCGACAAACAAGAATTCAGTTTGGGTGATTGTGGATCGGCTTACGAAATGTGCATATTTTCTGCCTATGCATACTACGTATACTTTGGATAAGTTGGCTGAGCTGTACATCGCTGAGATTGTGCGGTTGCATGGTGTGCCAAAGTCCATTGTGTCGGATAAATATACGAGGTTTACAACGCGATTTTGGGAATGTTTGCATCAAGTCTTGGGTACACGGTTGAATTTCAGCACTTCTTATCATCCGCAGACGGATGGACAGTCAGAACGTGTGATTCAAGTGCTTGAGGACATGTTGAGATGTTGTGTGATAGATTTTCAGGGTTCTTGGGAGAAACACTTGCCGTTGGTTGAGTTTGCGTATAACAATAGTTACCAGGTAAGTATCCAAATGGCTCCATACGAGGCTTTGTTTGGGAGGAGATGTAGAACCCCTCTTTGTTGGGCAGAAGCTGGGCAAAAGTTTATTTCAATGCCGGCTATGCTTAAGGGAACCACCGAGAAGGTGAAGCTCATTTGTGAGCGGTTAAAGGTAGCATCAGATAGGCAAAAGTCTTACGCGGACATGAAGCGTAAGGAAATTGAGTTTGCGGTTGGCGAACATGTGTTCTTGAAAGTTTCACCTTGGAAGAAGGTGATGAGATTTGGGCGTAGGGGTAAACTTAGCCCAAGGTTTATTAGACCTTACGAGATTGTGGAGCGTATTGGTCCTGTGGAATATCGATTGAGATTGCCTGTAAAGTTGGAGAAGATACATGATGTGTTTCATGTCTCCATGTTACGGAAGTATAGATCAGATCCTTCGCAGGTAATGCCTGTTGAGAAGATAGAGTTGAATCTGGATCTATCATAGTATGAGGAACCAGTGAGGGTTCTGGATGTGAGTAGTAAAGTTCTTCGTGGCAAGACGATAGAGCTTGTGAAGGTGTTGTGGCGGCACCGAGGAGTTGAGGAAGCCATGTGGGAAAGCAAGGCGGATATGCTGAGGCAGTTTCCGCATCTCTTTTCATCAGGTAAGAATTCTGAGGACGAAATTTCCTAAGTGGGGGAGAGTTGTAACGCCCTGGTGTTGAGTGTGTAAAAGTTCTATTATTTACACCCTATTTAACCCATATTTCTGCTGCATTCAAGCATAATTCATTGCATTTAGGTTAGTTTACAGTTAAACATCACAAATATATTAAACGGCACAGTTTCTACTGAAATTGGTTGCTTTTGCAGGTTGCTGCTGTAGCAGATGGAGAGGCAGGCGCTGGGCAGTGAAGCAGAAGAGCTGGAACTGGACGAGCAGCCAAGGAGGACGATGCTGCCATGGTTGCCGCCGTGACAGCAGAGGACGACAGCAGTTTTGAGGAGAAGAAGCAAAGTGGACCTCGACAGATAGAGAAAATTAAGCATGTGTGTCATGGAAAACCAGTATATATTTCCAAGCCCTAGATCGGCAGGAATGTCAAGCCCAAAGTTCAAGGAGAGAAAATCCCAAGCAAGAAGGAGGACGATTTAAAGTTAGATTCTCTGAAGATTTAGTCTTTATTAGAGTTGTACTTTAATTTAAAGTTGTATTCTTGCTACTCTAGAAAACTTGGACCCAAAGCCTATATAAGGGCATGTATTTCGACCTACGAGATTATCACGCATTCTATAGCCTTCTTCCCAACACCCTAGCCGTTTTCATCCTCTCATCATGTTCTAAATTCCCCTTAGGGACACGGGTTGATTTGTAAAGTAGTTTCAAGGGTTGCTTTTGTTTTAGGAATTTTCATTTCAATAAAATAAACTTCAAGTTCTCTTATTATGGTTATTAACTTCTTGCAAGAGTATCGGGAGAGCATTGTGAGGTTATCTATTTACTTAATATCGGGAGAGTTAAGTATACGAAAGGAATAAGTGCGAGTTCTCTAGTTTATAGTTGAACTATCTCGGACCTAGGGATAGGACGAGGTTAAGTGGCTAAAGAAGAATTCCACAACATCGGTGTTCATCCTTCGATTCACGCCAAGAGGTATCATCAAGACGTGTTCATCTACAGACTTGGACCTAGGGATAGGCCAAGGCACAACAAGGATTCTTGCCAAACTTGAAGTACAGAGTTGAGTGTTCGCTGCCGCGACAAGCAACAGACTGTCGCAGCGACAGGTGCTGCCGCGACAGGGATGGCGACAGAACTGATTCTCCTAGACTTAGCAATACCTACACTACTGAGCAATTCAATACCAGCCCATTCTCTCTATCTTGATTTCTCTACTCTTTTATTTAAGTTCTCTTTATTATTTTCGTGACAAACATCTTAAATATTTTCTTTACTTTCTTGCAGTAATTCAAGGTGAAGCTATTAGCCCAGTCCATGTGGAGACGATATTCGATACTTCCGTATCACTTTACTACTTGCGTCGTGTCAACGTGCACTACAATTGCGGTAGACTCTTTTACACGCAACATTTTTTGGGTCCGTTACCGGGGAATGGCAACATAACTCTACCTTTTCTTTTACTGCACTTTTCTTTTTCTTTTTCTTTTTCTGTTTTAATTTGGTTTGCTCAACTTTTGCTTTTCACAAGGTTTCATGTTTATGCGTAGATCGAGACGAGGAGAAGAACCTGAGTATCCATTAGATCCTGAAATCGAACAATCGTTCAATCTTAGGAACCGACTTCGTCACGTACTAGCCAGGAACGAGTACCTTGAGGAACAGTTAGAGACGATGCAAAACCAAGGGAACCCCCAGGGTGATCCTCCCGTCGGAGATGAAGAGATTATACCTCTTGTTGGCAACCTGCCCAATGCTGCTGCACGACGGTCATGTCGAGACTACATGCTGAATGATCATGTAGAATTAGAAACCACGCTGTCGGATATAGATGTTGACAACTTCGAGCTGAAACCTGTAATGTTTAGCATGATCAACAATGCCGGTCAATTCAGCGGTGCTGCTACCGAGGATGCTAGGGAGCATCTCAAAACATTCCAGGAGATCTGTGGTTCGTTTAGACTGCCAGGAGTTAATATGGAGATACTGAGGCTTCGGTTATTTCCCCATTCATTGAGGGGCAGAGCAAAGACTTGGTGGAATAAACTTACGCCAGGTTCAATTAGAACTTGGGTAGATTTGCCTCATGAATTTTTATCTCGTTTTAATCCTTCACACTTATCTGAGCGATTATGTAATGAAATTGCTACTTTTCAATAGGAAGATGACGAGCCGATGCACTAGGCCTGGGACAGATTTACCACTCTTCTACGGAACTGCCCAATGCATGAATTCCCCGTTTGGAATCAGGTAACTAAGTTTTATAATGCTGCCAACTTACAAACTCGTATTCGAATTAATTCAGCAGCAAACAGATTACTACTAGACAAAGACCCAGACGAGGCAATGCAAGTATTGAAAAATCTGGCTAAGAATGAGGAGCAGTTTCCGACAGCAAGAAGAGGGGGTAAACGGGTCCTAGCTGTTAAAGATTATGAGGCCGACAGCACGATGAAATCACAGGTGGCATACCTCACTAAGGCGATGAAAAAGCTCTTAAACGATGATTCACAACCAGTATTTGTTGTCGAGGAGGTATGTGAAATTTGTGAAGGAAATCATAGCTCGGATGAATGTCCTATACAGTTAGAAGAGGGAAAGTATGTTGGAAATTACAATAAGCAGAATTACAACTCCAACAACTACAATCCCAGCTGGAGAAAGGATCCCAAGTTTTCTTGGAGTAATCCCAATAATGCCCTGAATCCTCAAGCACACAATAATCTGAATCAGGGAGGACCTAGATTGCTGACTCGACAGCAGCAGTGGCAGCAGCAACAGCCACCAGCTGCCACAAACAGTATACTGGAACAGACTCTGGCTACATTTATGTCTCAGACAGGAACTTATATTGAGAACATGAATCAATTTGTCAAGAAGATGGAGACATTCATGGATAAAACAAAGATGCAGATGACAAATCATGAAGCTACTCTGAAATCATTGGAGACACAGATGGGTCAGGTTTCTCAGCATATCAATCCAAGGCAGACTGGAGGATTTCCTAGCAATACTGAAAATGCTAGACAACCCACACATGAGCATTGTACACAGATGGGTCAGGTCTGATGACTTTCATCAGGGATTTGACTGCATCCACGGTAAACTTTATCCATAACTCTTTAAATTTCCCTGATGTTGTCTTTCCCACCTTCCCTGCACATTATTTTACTGTACCAACTCCTGCCCACACTCCAACACCTGCTGCCACACCACGGACACCCTTTGCCGCATCTACACCATCACCTGCCGCGACAGCAGCTGGCAGCAACTGTGCTGAGACATCTGCCAGGGGAACGAAACGCAGAATGGTATCGGAAGAGCTTGACGCCTTCATTGCCGATTTTTCATCATCCTCCGTCTGGGCCGCAAGCGACAATGAACCCTCTATCAAGAGGAATCTATTGAAGGAGTTTTCACCGGTAAAAAGGCAGAAGCGAATGGCAGAAAAAAATAATATGCCAAGAGCCAGTGGAAGCAGCAGCGACAGCAGCAGCGGTGTGGACAGCAACAACAGCTCAGAAGTCCAGGTTGTGGAGAAACCCGCTCATATCTCCCCAAACCAGGATTCAACCACCACGGGAGGCCAAAGCAAAGAACACATCTGCCTCCCTCATTCCCCATCCAGCTCTGAAAGCTCGTGCCCGCCGCCAGATCAGTGTCAGCAGCAGCAGCGACGACAACGCTTAAAATTTAAGTTTCTTATCTTATTTTGTTGTCTGCTTATATATTTTGTGATGTACTGTTTATTTCTATTTCATCTTGTCATTTGCATTGAGGGCAATGCAACCCTCGAGTTTGGGCGTGGCATCCCTCCATTAAATGGAGTCTAATTTACTTTTAAATTGTGTCTTTTACTTAGTTTATTTTTGAAAAAAAAAGATGAAAATATTGAAAATTTTTGGCTTAAGTCTGTGAACTGAACTTACCTGCCGTGACAGCTCTGTCGTGGCAATGCCTTTAGGATAACTTTAGGAGCAGTTTAGAGCCTTTCTAGAGTTTTGAAAACTTAAACACCATTGTGACTGTTATACTGCTTAGAACTCTTTTAGTCAACTAGAATAGGAAGCTTAACACTTGAATAGCCCCTAGAGGTGCCTAACACTGGCTCTAGGAAAGAAGTTTAGCAAAAGAGACTCAATAGCCCTAGAGGTGCCTGAAACCGGCTCTAGGAAGTTAGCTAGAGGTGCCCAAAACTGGCTCTAGTGAAACTTTAGCTTAAAATAAATAAATAAATGAAATCGAGTCAAAACAAAAAAATCAAAGGAGCATAAGAACTGCCTTCAAAAGATAAACTTTGGCATAAAAATTCGAGTTAAGAGCTGAAATATTCTAGTCAAACTAAGAGAGTCTTGGCATATAACTGTTCACAAGCATGCACACACTGCACGAGGACTATAGTAAGACTCCGGACAAATCCTGAGTTATCCAACAGGTTGCTGCCGTCACAAAGAACGAATGGAGGGTAAGGGAAAGTTCACTATTTTAAGCCAAAACAAAAATATTTCATTTTTCTTTTAGGTCTTAATTGCTTGAGGGCAAGCAAAAACGTGAGTTTGGGGGTGTGTTGAGTGTATAAAAGTTCTATTATTTACACCCTATTTAACCCATATTTTTGCTTCATTCAAGCATAATTCATTGCATTTAGGTTAGTTTACAGTTAAACATCACAAATATATTAAACGACACAGTTTCTACTGAAATTGGTTGCTTTTGCAGGTTGCTGCTGTAGCAGATGGAGAGGCATGCGCTGGGCAGTGAAGCAGAAGAGCTGGAACTGGACGAGCAATCAAGGAGGACGATGCTGCCATGGTTGCCGTTGTGACAGTAGAGGAAGACAACAGTTTTGAGGAGAAGAAGCAAAGTGGACCTCGACAGATAGAGTAAATTAAGCCCGTCTGTCGTGGAAAACAAGTATATTTTTCCAAGCCCTAGATCGGAAGGAATGTCAATCCCAAAGTTCAAGGAGAGAAAATCCCAAGCAAGAAGGAGGACGATTTAAAGTTAGATTCTCTGAAGATTTCGTCTTTATTAGAGTTGTACTTTAATTTAAAGTTGTATTCTTGATACTCTAGAAAACTTGGACCCAAAGCCTATATAAGGGCATGTATTTCGACCTAGGAGATTATCACGCATTCTCCAGCCTTCTTCCCAAAACCCTAGCCGTTTTCATCCTCTCATCATGTTCTAAATTCCCCTTAGGGCCACGGGTTGATTTGTAAACTAGTTTCAAGGGTTGCTTTTGTTTGAGGAATTTTCAGTTCAATAAAATAAACTTCAAGTTTTCTTATTCTGGTTATTAACATCTGGCAAGAGTATCGGGAGAGCATTGTGAGGTTATCTATTTACTTAATATCGGGAGAGTTAAGTATACGAAAGGAATAACTGTGAGTTCTCTAGTTTATAGTTGAACTATCTCGGACCAAGGGATAGGACGAGGTTAAGTGGCTAAAGAAGAATTCAACAACATCGGTGTTCATCCTTCGATTCACGCCGGGAGGTATCATCAAGACGTGTTCAATGACAGACTTGGACCTAGGGATAGGCCAAGGCACATCAGGGATTCTTGCCAAACTTGAAGTACAGAGTTGAGTGTTCGCTACCGCGACAAGCAACAGACTGCCGCCGCGACGGGGACGACGACATAACTGATTCTCCTAGACTTAGCAATACACGCACTACTGAGCAATTCAATACCAGCCCATTCTCTCTATCTTGATTTCTCTACTCTTTTATTTAAGTTCTCTTTATTATTTTTGTGACAAACATCTTAAATATTTTCTTTACTTTCTTGCAGTAATTCAAGGTGAAGCTATTAGCCCAGTCCTGTGGAGACGATATCTGATACTTCCGTATCACTTTACTACTTGCGTCGTGTACACTTGCACTACAATTGAGATAGACTCTTTTACACGCAATTTGGGCCAAGATGTTTTAGACATCGGATCGGACCGGTCGAGAACGATTCGAATCTCGTAAGGTGATTTTATGAAATCAAGGATCAGGATAGGATAAAATTGTGATACAAATTTCTAAAATCCTCTAAAAATATAATTAAGAAGTTGGTCAAATCAATTTTACAAAAAAGAGATTTGGAAAATGAACATTTTGAGTAGTGACCAAATTGTAAAGTTTCAAAACAGGGAAATGTGCTTTTTAAGGTGGAAGCCAAAATCTTAGAATCTTTAGGGGGCTTTAAGTCAATTTGACCTTTCTTCAAATATGACATGTGTTTTAAATGGATTTTAATTAAAGGATTTTAATTAGATAAGATATTAATTAATTGGTAGTTAGTGGATTTTCATTTTACGTAACTACCAATTCCCTATCGTTTTAGCCAAACACCATTTTCTTTCATCCTTTCAAGAATTCTTTCTCTCAAAAGTTCTCTCAACATTTTCTAAATCAATTTCAAGAGATCTTCCTTAATTCTTAAAGATTTTTGCAAGGAAAACTTGTCATCTATTGAAGGAAGCAAGGATTGGAGGTAAATCTCGTTCTTAACCTCTAATCTAAGTTCTTTATTAAAATTCCCAAGATATTTGGCTTCTAATAACTATTTTTGATTGAGTTTTTAATATAGTTTTGATTTGATATCAAAATCTTTTGAAATTATGAATGAAGTCTTGATTTTCGGACTTGATGTGTTGGGCACTATTTTGTGTTGATTCTAATTGATTTTTAAGTTGATTTATATGTTAAAATGTTGTGTTAATAACATAGATCCTGAAATCCTTGTGATCCTTGAGTTTCTTTGTAGTTTTAAGTGTGATTTTGGGGTGTAGTGGTGGAATCTTGATGGCTGGAGATATAAGGATGAGTTAGGATGTTTATTAGATGTGTTTTGATGTTATTAATGCTTTGGAAGTGTTGCATGATGGATGGGCTTTGTTTAGGAGGCAATCGATTGAGTTTTCGGTTGTGTTGGAAGGGTATTTTGGTGTAGTTTGAGTGGGCAACGAGTCTATGGATTGTTGCTTGTGTTAGAATGCATTTTAATGCATTTAGATCTCTGTTTTGTTGATGTGAAAACATGGGATCTTGATCCAGAAGCTAACGAGGTGGTTTTGGAGGCTCCGAAGGTTAATTTCTGTGTCGGCGAACAAGGCTTCGCGTATCGATGAGTGGAAATGCAATTTCCTACTTTGTAATGCCTTGAGTGTGCTCTTCGGAGCTTAGTGTAAGTTTGATACACTTAACTAAGCTCAAGTGTAAGTGTTTCAGCAATCCCTCTCTTGGAAATGTTTTTAAGGTTGATGAAAATGCATTTGTTGTAGGCGTGGATTTGTTTATTGTTTTTAAGCATGTTTAAGCATGGTTTAATGTTGGATTTTTATGTCATTATGTTAAGGATGCACTAGGTAAGTGATCCTTGGTTTTCATATGAAAATGCATATGATGTTAAGCATGTGAGCTTGTGGAAATGACATTGTTGTTATGCTTGAAAAACAGTGGATTAATGTGGTTAAATGATTATATGGGCAAGTGATGAAAATGGTTTTTGGTTACTTTAATCGGATATAGTTAGCCGGCTATATGATTGGGTACACCGTGAATAAAGTCGCCTTGGATGTTGAGGGGTTGTGATTGTGCCGTAATCTCCATCCAAGTACACTAACGATTGAGGTTAAGATCACAACGGTGAATGGTTAGTCCCGTGTGTGAGTCTTGTGTATGTGTCCCATACTCTCGTTAGTGGAATTATACAACTACCGATGAGTGATGTTGAGGGATTGTGATTATGCCAATAGTCGCCATCACGGGTGTTGAGGGGTTGTGATTGTGCCATTTGTCTCCACCTTGTGTAGTCCGGTAGTTTGTATGAAGCGTGAGGGACAACGCTTGTAATCCGTGTATCCGATTGTGTTTTGTGTTGAAAAGATTTGTGGACTATCGCTTGAAAGCCAATATAATGTAAATGAGTTAAGTGAAGCATGAGATGCTTGTAAATGATGCAAGGATGCATGAGTCATATGTGTTTGAGGCAAGAATGCATGTGATGCTTGTTAAAGCATGAGCAAAGGTCTATTTGTTGTTGTATATTGATGCATATGTGCATGAGGTTTTAAAAGTGCATTGAAGTCTTGAGAAGATATGTTTTATAAATGGCAAGTGTTGTAAAGTGATGTTTTTGCAAAACATGAGTTATGCATTGTTGAATGTTGTTTAGCGATCCTCACTAAGCTTATTGCTTACGCTCGTTTGTTTCATCAATGCAGAAAATTGAACATTTGGAGGCAGCCCAAGAGCAAGAGGAATCCAAGGTTTTTGTCAAAGAAAAGTATGTGGTTCACCTTTAGTGTAATAAGAGGCAATGGGTGGGATTTATACTTTGGAATGTTTGAGAATGTTCCTTTTACTTTGAGCATGTTTGTTTGCCTATACATGAGTTGTAAATGGCCTTTGGAGTTTGGATTTTGGTTTCTTTGGAGTTTTGACTTGTTATGGTTTTGGCAAACTAGAAATCCTGCCTTTAGTGCCTTTGCTTATGTGTTGGTTGCTATGTTTAGGCTATATCTTCGATATGATGATTGCTGATATGTATCCTTGATGTATGCATGTTGTGGCATGTCTCGGGGTTGATTCGAGTATGAAAAAGTATGAAAACCAGCATTTTCTGCTGTCACATTGCATGGTGTATCGAAACACCCTTAACTGTTTCGAAACGGAAGCCTGTAATGGCCATAACGTTTCGGAACAGCTGAAGGTGTTTCGGAACAATTTGGCTACTAGAGAGGCTTGTTTCGATACTGGTCTCGGAACACACTCGAGTACCGAAACGGTCAACACCGTTTTGATAAGGGTGTTTCGATATAAGGTTTGGTGTTCCGAAACGGTTGACCGTTGGATGATGATTTTGAATTGTTTCAAGTTTTCATGTTTTACATTTTACTCCTGAATTTTGTGGATGCAATTGCTTGAGCTTGGATTGTCCTTTTTAGAGGAAATTTGACAGAGAAGCATGTAATATGACTAATTACATAATGGTAAGCTAAAATCTATTAAGTCCTTATATTTTCTAAAAATTACGTTTTGGTCCCTAAAAGTGTAATTCACGCAATTGAGTCCCTGAATGTTTTCCGAATGATGTTTCCTTCTTTCATATGATTCTTGACCAATCACATAGGCTTAATGTGCATCTAGAAATGATAAAAGGAAAAAAAGTGTCGTTAATCAAGGTTGACTTTCGGGTTGATTTTGGTTTTCCCCGTGTAATCTTCGTAGTTCGGGTCAAACGTCTAGGCCGAGCTAAGGGGGTTACATTGAGGATACCATAATGGAAATGGAAGAGGATTACGATCTATTCCATGTCCGATTTTGTAACCCCCTTAACCCGGCCTAGACAGTTGACCCGAATTAAGAAAGTCACACGGGAAAAACCAAAGTCAACCCGAAAGTCAACCTTGATTAACGACCCTTTTTTTTCTTTTTAATCTTATCTAGATGCACATTAACCCTAATTGTGATCACACAAACAACATACTCAAAGATCACAAACATCAGAGATCTAACAGGGACCCAATTGAACAAATTACAACTTTAGGGACCAAATTGTAATTTCTAATAAATTAAAGGACTTAACCCAAATTAATCTTACCAACTTGAAATTAGTCAGGTTTCATGCTTCTCTGTGAAATTTCAGCTCAAAAGGACTTCTCAAACTCATACAATTGCACAAACAAGATTCAGGACCAAAACGCAAACATTTCAAAACATATAACTGCCCATGTCAGCCCCCAACGGTCGACCGTTCCGAAACAGGTTGACCCTGTTCCGAAACACGGGCCGTTCCGATACCAGTTCCGTAACGGGGGTCTGGGAGAGACCAAACCGTTTCGAAACGGTGCATACTGTTTCGGACCCCTGGGTTCATTCCAGGCACCCGTTCTGAAACGGTGCACACTGTTCCGAAACGCCTGCACAAAATTCAGCAAACTAGCATACCAAAACATGCAATTGATCACTCTAACATGCTCCAAATGCTACCAAACTTTACCAGCATGCAATTCAACATATATAGAACACACTTGCATCATCAATTCACCCAAACAACATCACAAGCAAAAAGCCCCAATTCTATAGGCATGCTTCCTACACAAGCTAGCTATTCAAGCATTAACTTTAAAAACAAGCATATAAGGATCCAATCCAAAAACCAGCATTCAAATCATCATTCAACATACTTAGGGAGTTCCAAACACCTCCCAAAACATACACATTGGTCCCCCATTGCCAAATCATCCAAAAGCTAAAATGTTTAACAAAAACCTTCCATACATTGAGCTCTACTTGTACTTGAACTCTTGCCCTTCTTGCTGCCCTTCAAGATACTCTAGTGCTCTGCATTATTGTATTAAGAAAACGAGAGAGCGTAAGCAAAAGCTTAGTGAGGAGTGCTCTTTAAAAACCATTCAATAATGCAATTAAAAACATTTACAAAACATGCTTATAATCAACCTTTGCACATGCTCAAAAGCATACTTTTAAACAAGCAATCTCATGCTTCAACATATCATTAAAACAAGCATCTCATGCTTCACAATATTCTCAACATGTCATATTGGCTCAAGTGATACATTTCATTTATTAAAACAAGTTCAACAACTTTCCCAAGGACTTTTAAACACCTTGGCCCCAAGGACTTTTAAACACCTTGGCCATGGACTTTTAACCACCATGGATGAGGACCACACAAGGACTTTTAACCACCTTTGTGTCCATAGCTTGAATCACCCCAAGGACTTTTAACCACCTTGGTCCCAAGGACTTTTAACCACCTTGGCCATGGACTTTTAACCACCATGGATAGGATCACCTAAGGACTTTTAACCACCTTAGTGTCCGCAACAAGAATCATCCAAGGACTTTTAACCACCTTGATGTTCTTAGGTAACAAGGCTCGCTCAAGGACTTTTAACCACCTTAGTGACCTTAGCATTTTCAAAACATCACTTGCCAATATACATCTTTTACATCATATAATCCACTGTTTTAAAGCATTAAATCAAGTCATATTCATCATGCATTTCAAAGCATCAAACCACATTATTTCAATGTATAAAATCAAGGAACTCCTACCTAGAGTTACCTTCAACATATGGCTTAAAACATCAGCAAATACCATGCTAAAACATGCTTTCAAAACGGTAATTAAAACATGCAATTCACCAATTTGCATCTCAACAAAACCATGGCCACCACTAGAGAGAAAATCCGAAAACTTACACTTGAGCTTAGCAAAGTTGTTTAGACTTAGACTAAGCCCCCAAAACCTTCAAACCTTGGTTTTAAAATCTGAAAACCCAACTTCACTCACCGATTTCCACTTTGCTTCAAGCCAAAGCACCAAATCAAGCTTCCGGATCAACCACTCTTGGATCCAAGGATGCCTCTCCTGTTTCAACACATCAAAGCAGAGGATTAATGCATCATCATGCATTAATTGCTTCAATGAAAGCACCTAAACTCGCTGCTCTCATTCAACCTCCATTTTCGGCCACCAAACACAACCGAAAATGCATCCAAAACACTTCTAAACAAAGCCCAGCCATAAACCAGCAAAACCACACTTCCATTAACATCATAAAACATCTAAAAACAACTTAACAACATCCTTATACCTCCAGCAACATCAGATCCACAAGATCACCACAAAAACTACCTTGAAACACAAGCTAAACTTAGGAAACTCAACCTATCCGGGATTGCATCAATCAAAACTCAATTCCTTATCAATTTAGAGATCATTTAACATCAAAAACACCTCTCAAATCACAGATTACTCAGATCTAACGAAAATCATCAAAAATCATCAAAATCTTGCATAATAAGCCAAGATCCATTTCAACACTTTAAAACCTTTAATTAAACATCAATTTAGGATTGAAAACTTAGGAATTTCAGTAAAGAACTTGAAGTTCAGAGGAGAAGGACGTTCTTACCTCCAAACTTGAGTTTCTCCTCTTTTTGGAATGAAAAACCTTGATGAAACTTGTAGCAATTGAAGAGGTTTTGAAGAAACAATGATTAGGAATCAAATGAGAGTTGAAAGGAGGAATTTAGGTGAGAAAATCAAAAACAAATCTCTGGAAATGGAGTGTTTGGGTTGAGAGAAAAATGAGAGAAAGAAAATGAGAAGTTAGTTATGAAAATTAGCCAAATGGCTTTTCCCTCCTTTTGATATACTTTAAAATCAGAATTATAACTCAAAATATCTTAGAAAAATCTGGAGAAACTCCCTTTGGGTAAATAGCTCCTTAAAGATTCAAAGTTTCAACCCTTTATAAAACAGCCACCAAACTTGCGAAAATTACATTTTGGTCACTAGCCAAAATGTCACCCTTCCAAAACTCATTTTCCAAAATTGATTTCACAGTTCACTTAATTATATTAAAAGATGATTTTAGAACATTTTTCCATATTTTTAATGCAACCCGAACTAGGCTTTCCTAATTTAACCTCTTACGATTCGAACAGCACTTTGACCGACCGGTCAACGCCCAAGACTTCTAAGCCCAAAACCGGGGCGTTACAACTCTCCCCCCCTTAAGAAATTTCGTCCTCGAAATTTACCTGAAGGAAAGAGATAAGGAAACTGCTTCAGCATATCTTCCTTCCGCTCCCACGTGGCTTCCTCAACACCGCGATGCTTCCACAGCACCTTCACCAACTCAATGGTCTTGCCACGAAGAACCTTGCTATCCGAATCCAGAACCTTCACCGGTTCCTCATCATAGGTCACATCCGGATTCAAAACCACTTCCTCCACAGGCATCACATGCGAAGGATCAGATCTATACTTCCGGAGCATAGAAACATGGAACACATCATGAATCTTCTCCAGCTCCTGAGGTAACCTCAACCGATACGCGACAGGACCCACACGCTCAACAACCTCATACGGTCCAATGTACCGAGGGCTCAACTTACCCTTCCGACCAAACCTCATCACCTTCTTCCAAGGCGAAACCTTCAAGAACACACGATCACCCACCGCATACTCTATCTCCTTACGCTTCAAATCCGCGTAAGATTTCTGCCGGTCAGAAGCAGCCTTCAACCGCTCACAAATGAGCTTCACCTTCTCGGTGGTCCCTTTCAACAAAGCCGGCATCGAAACCAACTTTTGACCAGTTTCAGCCCAACAAAGAGGAGTCCTACACTTCCTCCCATACAGAGCCTCATAAGGTGCCATCTGTATACTCGCCTGATAACTATTGTTATAAGCGAACTCAACCAAAGGCAGATGCTTCTCCCAAGAACCTTGGAACTCTATCACGCAGCATCTCAACATATCCTCCAAGATCTGAATAACTCGCTCAGACTTACCATCCGACTGAGGATGATAGGATGTACTGAAATGCAACCTTGTACCCAAAGCTTGATGCAAACACTGCCAAAAACGCGATGTGAACCTCGGATCCCTATCCGACACAATCGACTTAGGCACACCATGCAGCCTCACAATCTCAGCAATGTACAGCTCTGCCAGCTTATCCAAGGAGAATGTAGTATGCACAGGCAAGAAATGCGCACACTTCGTCAGGCGATCCACAATCACCCAAACAGAATTCTTCTTCGATGGAGACAAAGGTAAACCAGATACAAAATCCATGGTAACCCTCTCCCACTTCCATTCAGGGATTTTCAACGGTTGCAACAAACCAGAAGGAACCTGATGTTCAGCCTTAACTCGCTGACACACCAAACACTTGCTCACAAACTCTGCAACATCCTTCTTCAAACCCACCCAATAGTACTCATCACGAAGATCACGATACATCTTAGTACTACCAGGGTGCATAGCAAAAGGACTACTATGACCTTCAGTCAGAATAGCACGCCTCAACTCAGCATCAGCAGGCACTACTATTCGACTCCCAAAACACAACACTCCATCGTCATTAAAACAGAAATCCGAAGGTCTACCCTCCGCGATATCCTGAACATGAGACACCAAGGAATCATCCAGCAACTGCTTATCCTTGATCAACTGAACCAACGATGGTTTCACCTGCAACTCAGCAACAAGACCACCATCCCGCGATATACTCAAGCTAGCAAACATAGCTCTCAGCTCAACAGCTACCTTCCTACTCAAGGCATCCGCAACAACATTAGCCTTTCCAGGATGATACTCTATCGTCAGATCATAATCCTTGAGCAACTCCAACCAACGCCGCTGCCTAAGATTCAACTCCTTCTGAGACATCAGATACTTCAAACTCTTGTGATCCGTGTACACAGTACACTTCTCACCATACAGATAATGCCTCCAGATCTTCAGAGCAAAAACCACTGCAGCCAGCTCAATATCATGCGTAGGATAATTGCGCTCATGCACCTTCAACTGCCGCGATGCATATGCCACAACCTTACCCTCTTGCATCAGCACACACCCCAAACCAACATAGGATGCATCACTGTAGACCACAAACTCTTTCCCTGATTCAGGCTGAATCAAGATAGGAGCTTGCGTCAAAGCCACCTTCAGCTTCTCAAAAGCCTGCTGTCTCGCTTCCGTCCACTCATACTTAACATCTTTCTGCAACAACTTCGTCAAAGGAGCAGCAACCTTGGAAAAACCATCCACAAACCTTCGGTAGTATCCTGCCAAACCAAGGAATCTACGGACCTCATGAACAGACTTGGGAACTTTCCAGTTCATCACCGCTTCAATCTTCTAAGGATCAACACGAATCCCCTCAGCTGAGACCACATGCCCAAGAAACACCACCTCCCTAAGCCAGAACTCACACTTGCTCAACTTAGCATAAAGCTGATTCTCCAACAAAGCTTGCAGCACGATCCTCAAATGCTCTTCGTGCTCCTCCTCAATACGCGAGTACACAAGGATATCATCAATGAACACCACAACGAACTTGTCCAGGTATTCATGAAACACACGATTCATCATGTCCATGAAAGCAGCAGGAGCATTTGTCAAACCAAACGGCATCACAAGGAACTCATAATGCCCATACCTTGTCCTGAAAGCTGTCTTAGACACATCCACATCCTTCACCTTCAACTGATAATACCCTGACCTCAAGTCAATCTTAGAGAACACATCAGCTCCCCGAAATTGATCAAAGAGATCATCAATCCTCGGCAAAGGATACCGATTCTTGATAGTCAACTTGTTCAGCTGACGGTAATCAATGCACATCCTCATAGTGCCATCTTTCTTCTTCACAAACAAGACCGGTGCTCCCCAAGGTGACACACTCGGCCGGATGAAACCACGATCAAGCAGCTCTTGCAACTGCGTCTTCAGCTCCTTCAGCTCCTTAGGTGCCATTCTATAGGGAGTAATGGACACAGGAGTTGTATTCTCATACAGCTCAATTCCAAACTCCACCTCGCGATTAGGAGGTAAACCAGGCAACTCCTCAGGAAAAACACCAGGAAACTCCTTCACAACCCTGATATCTTGCACCCTCAACTCCTTAGAACAAGGATTCATCACAAAAGCTAGATAAGCTTCACAACCCTGCCTCAGCATCCTGCTCGCCTCCAAGGTAGAAACAACGTTGGCAAGAAACTTCACATTCTCACCAACCACCACCACTTCATAATCATCCGCAAGCTTAAGCGAAACTCGCTTATTCTCACAATCCACAACAGCACGATGCTCAGCAAGCCAATCCATACCAAGGATCACATCAAAACCATAAAAGGGCAACTCCATAAGATCAACATGAAAGACATGCTCTTGAACAACCAAAGGACACCTTCTATAAAGCTTTCGAGTCACAACAGTTTCACCAAAAGAACTAGTGACACGAACACCAACATCCAAAGACTCAATAGGCAAACCAAGCAATTCAGCATGCTCACGCAAAATGTATGAATGCGTAGATCCAGAATCAATCAAAGAAAGCAATGACAAGGATTGCAAAGTAAAGGTACCTGCAATCACATCTGCATCATTCCTTCCCTCGCGCTGAGCATACACTCTCGCCTGACCTCCACCCTCAGGCTGAATAGCCACAACATGGGCTACTCCACGACCACCTTCCTCACGTCTCTGGAAATTACCACGGCCACACCCACGACCTCTCTGCGGTGCAGCAACAACAGGAGCACGCTCTTGACCACCAGCCATCCTCGAACAATCTCGCCTCAAGTGGTCAGCAGAACCACAATTCCAGCACTCATAACCAGCTGCCGCAACAGGAGCTTGCACCTCCCTCACAGCACGAGGACAGTCACGCCTCACGTGACCACGTGAACCGCAGGTCCAACAAGCACTAGGGTCAGCTCTAGCATTACCACCCCTAGCAGGTGCACCTCCACCTCTCTTAGCTGAGGACTGAAACCTCTGATCATGTCCCCTCTTGTTCCGTCCACCTCCGGAACTATACTCAACAGCTCTCTTCCCAGAACTCGCTCCAGCACCCTTCGCAGACAAACTCAGATTCATCTCTATGTCCTTTGCTCGGCCCACCAACACATCAAAATCATCATACTCAGTTGCCAGCACATACATCTTTACCTCCGTTATGAGACCATAACGAAACCTCTCGCACCTTTCCCGCTCATCAGGAATCAGCTCCGGTGCATACTGACTAAGTCGCACAAACTGCACCTCATACTCAGCCACACTCATGCTCCCTTGGGTCAGAGTCATGAATTCACGCTTTTTCTCATCCAGATATCTCACTCCCAGATATCTCCTCTTGAACGCATTCTGAAAGAATGTCCAAGTGATGTCAGCTTCAGCCATTCCAGAGGTTGTGGTCGTCCACCATGTATAAGCATCGCTCTGCAGCAAGGACACAACACATCCCAACTTTTGCACATCCGTGCAGCTCATCTGTCCCAAGATACGCTTGGTACTTTCTAGCCAAGCTTCCGACCTCTCAGCTGACATACCCCTAAACTCAGTCCCACCAAGACTACGCAGACGCTCTAAGGGTAATCTCATACCAGCATCTTCCTGATGCCCAGCTCCTTGAGCTCCAGCTACTGCTGCCCGAAACGCACCCGCAATAGCTTGTACCAGCATCGTCATATCAGGCATAGCTTGCCCCTGACCAACCTCAGGTCCTGCAGCTCTAGCACCAGCTGCTTCAGCTCCAGCTCTTTCCCTCTCCGCACCACCACCACCAGGTGGAGGAGGAGGTAACACAGCACTACCCGCATTCTCATCATTCCCATCCGGGGTCGTAGCTCTCACGCTACTCCTTAACTCTCTACGTGGTGCCATACTTTTACCATGCATAACAATACAAATAAAACATAGTCAGGACCAGCAAGGTAAGCAATTCCAAGTATTCAAGCTCAATTTCTTTCAAAATCAACATCATTTCTTTAGCTTTTGTTTGGCAATGGGTTCCCTCATCATACAACATCACAGCATACATCTCAAAAGCATCAACATCTCAAACCACTGAACATGCTTTCATACAACAAGCATACAAGCCAAACATACTTCAATCATGCATACAAACATTCCCAATTACTCGAGAACTCAGCTCTGATACCACCAAATGTAACCCCCTTAACCCGGCCTAGACAGTTGACCCGAATTAAGAAAGTCACACGGGGAAAACCAAAGTCAACCCGAAAGTCAACCTTGATTAACGACCCTTTTTTTTCTTTTTAATCTTATCTAGATGCACATTAACCCTAATTGTGATCACACAAACAACATACTCAAAGATCACAAACATCAGAGATCTAACAGGGACCCAATTGAACAAATTACAACTTTAGGGACCAAATTGTAATTTCTGATAAATTAAAGGACTTAACCCAAATTAATCTTACCAACTTGAAATTAGTCAGGTTTCATGCTTCTCTGTGAAATTTCAGCTCAAAAGGACTTCTCAAACTCATACAATTGCACAAACAAGATTCAGGACCAAAACGCAAACATTTCAAAACATATAACTGCCCATGTCAGCCCCCAACGGTCGACCGTTCCGAAACAGGTTGACCCTGTTCCGAAACACGGGCCGTTCCGATACCAGTTCCGCAACGGGGATCTGGCAGAGACCAAACCGTTTCGAAACGGTGCATACCGTTTCGGACCCCTGGGTTCATTCCAGGCACCCGTTCCGAAACGGTGCACACTGTTCCGAAACGCCTGCACAAAATTCAGCAAACTAGCATACCAAAACATGCAATTGATCACTCTAACATGCTCCAAATGCTACCAAACTTTACCAGCATGCAATTCAACATATATAGAACACACTTGCAACATCAAATCACCCAAACAACATCACAAGCAAAAAGCCCCAATTCTATAGGCATGCTTCCTACACAAGCTAGCTATTCAAGCATTAACTTTAAAAACAAGCATATAAGGATCCAATCCAAAAACCAGCATTCAAATCATCATTCAACATACTTAGGGAGTTCCAAACACCTCCCAAAACATACACATTGGTCCCCCATTGCCAAATCATCCAAAAGCTAAAATGTTTAACAAAAACCTTCCATACATTGAGCTCTACTTGTACTTGAACTCTTGCCCTTCTTGCTGCCCTTCAAGATACTCTAGTGCTCTGCATTATTGTATTAAGAAAACGAGAGAGCGTAAGCAAAAGCTTAGTGAGGAGTGCTCTTTAAAAACCATTCAATAATGCAATTAAAAACATTTACAAAACATGCTTATAATCAACCTTTGCACATGCTCAAAAGCATACTTTTAAACAAGCAATCTCATGCTTCAACATATCATTAAAACAAGCATCTCATGCTTCACAATATTCTCAACATGTCATATTGGCTCAAGTGATACATTTCATTTATTAAAACAAGTTCAACAACTTTCCCAATGACTTTTAAACACCTTGGCCCCAAGGACTTTTAAACACCTTGGCTATGGACTTTTAACCACCATGGATGAGGACCACACAAGGACTTTTAACCACCTTTGTGTCCATAGCTTGAATCACCCCAAGGACTTTTAACCACCTTGGTCCCAAGGACTTTTAACCACCTTGGCCATGGACTTTTAACCACCATGGATAGGATCACCTAAGGACTTTTAACCACCTTAGTGTCCGCAACAAGAATCATCCAAGGACTTTTAACCACCTTGATGTTCTTAGGTAACAAGGCTCACTCAAGGACTTTTAACCACCTTAGTGACCTTAGCATTTTCAAAACATCACTTGCCAATATACATCTTTTACATCATATAATCCACTGTTTTAAAGCATTAAATCAAGCCATATTCATCATGCATTTCAAAGCATCAAACCACATTATTTCAATGTATAAAATCAAGGAACTCCTACCTAGAGTTACCTTCAACATATGGCTTAAAACATCAGCAAATACCATGCTAAAACATGCTTTCAAAACGGTAATTAAAACATGCAATTCACCAATTTGCATCTCAACAAAACCATGGCCACCACTAGAGAGAAAATCCGAAAACTTACACTTGAGCTTAGCAAAGTTGTTTAGACTTAGACTAAGCCCCCAAAACCTTCAAACCTTGGTTTTAAAATCTGAAAACCCAACTTCACTCACCGATTTCCACTTTGCTTCAAGCCAAAACACCAAATCAAGCTTCCGGATCAACCACTCTTGGATCCAAGGATGCCTCCCCTGTTTCAACACATCAAAGCAGAGGATTAATGCATCATCATGCATTAATTGCTTCAATGAAAGCACCTAAACTCGTTGCTCTCATTCAACCTCCATTTTCGGCCACCAAACACAACCGAAAATGCATCCAAAACACTTCTAAACAAAGCCCAGCCATAAACCAGCAAAACCACACTTCCATTAACATCATAAAACATCTAAAAACAACTTAACAACATCCTTATACCTCCAGCAACATCAGATCCACAAGATCACCACAAAAACTACCTTGAAACACAAGCTAAACTTAGGAAACTCAACCTATCCGGGATTGCATCAATCAAAACTCAATTCCTTATCAATTTAGAGATCATTTAACATCAAAAACACCTCTCAAATCACAGATTACTCAGATCTAACGAAAATCATCAAAAATCATCAAAATCTTGCATAATAAGCCAAGATCCATTTCAACACTTTAAAACCTTTAATTAAACATCAATTTAGGATTGAAAACTTAGGAATTTCAGTAAAGAACTTGAAGTTCAGAGGAGAAGGACGTTCTTACCTCCAAACTTGAGTTTCTCCTCTTTTTGGAATGAAAAACCTTGATGAAACTTGTAGCAATTGAAGAGGTTTTGAAGAAACAATGATTAGGAATCAAATGAGAGTTGAAAGGAGGAATTTAGGTGAGAAAATCAGAAACAAATCTCTGGAAATGGAGTGTTTGGGTTGAGAGAAAAATGAGAGAAAGAAAATGAGAAGTTAGTTATGAAAATTAGCCAAATGGCTTTTCCCTCCTTTTGATATACTTTAAAATCAGAATTATAACTCAAAATATCTTAGAAAAATCTAGAGAAACTCCCTTTGGGTAAATAGCTCCTTAAAGATTCAAAGTTTCAACCCTTTATAAAACAGCCACCAAACTTGCGAAAATTACATTTTGGTCACTAGCCAAAATGTCACCCTTCCAAAACTCATTTTCCAAAATTGATTTCACAGTTCACTTAATTATATTAAAAGATGATTTTAGAACATTCTTCCATATTTTTAATGCAACCCGAACTAGGCTTTCCTAATTTAACCTCTTACGATTCGAACAGCACTTTGACCGACCGGTCAACGCCCAAGACTTCTAAGCCCAAAACCGGGGCGTTACAGATTTACCTTTGACCCCATTAAAGAGGAGTTTTATTTGGGTGATTGTCTATCATCTTACGAAGTGTGCACTTTTCATAGCTGTGCATACTACGTATACGCTGGATAAGCTGGCAGGGTTGTACATTGCTGAGATAGTGCGTTTGCATGGGGTGCCTAAGTCCATAGTTTCGGATAGAGATCCAAGGTTTACAACATGGTTTTGGGAGTGTTTGCATAAAGCTTTGGGTACATGGCTTAATTTCAGTACCTCGTATCATCCTTAGACGGATGGACAGTCTGAGCGAGTTATCCAAGTGCTTGAGGTTATGTTGCGGTGTTGTGTTATAGATTTTCATGATTCTTGGGAGAAATAGTTGCCTTTGGTGGAGTTTGCTTATAATAATAGCTTTCAAGCAAGTATACAATTGACTCCGTATGAAGCCTTGTATGGTAGGAAGTGTAGGACACCTCTTTGTTGAGTGGAAGTGGGGGAAAAGTTAGTTTCCTTGCTGGATATTCTTAAGGGAACGACAGAAAAGATAAAGCTTGTTTGTTATCGGTTGAAAGCAGCATAGGATCATCAGAAGTCCTACGCAGATTTGAAGCGTAGGGAATTTGAGTTTGCAGTTGGTGATCGCGTGATTGAAAGTATCGCCTCGGAAGAAGGTGATGAGGTTTGGACGTACGGGTAAGCTAAGTCCAAGGTTCATTGGACCATACGAAGTTGTGTAGCATGCTGGTCTTGTTGCGCATTAGTTGAGGTTTCCTTCTGTTGCGTGTAAAAGAGTCCTATCGCAAATAGTGCAAGTGTACACGACGCAAGTAGTAAAGTGATACTTGGAGTATCGGATATCGTCTCCACATGGACTGGAAATAACTCTATCCTTTAATTTCTGCACAAGAGAGAGAAGTAATTTAATTGAATTTGGTAAAGTAACCTTGGGAAACAAGTAAAGTAAAAGATAGAGAAATAAGAATTAAGGAATAGGCCGGTATTGATTTGCTCAGTAGTACAGGTGTTGCAATGTTAGAGTAACTTCTGTCTTCTGTCGTCATTCCTGTCGCGGCAGCACCTGTCGAGGCAGAGGTCTGTTGATGTCGCGACATCGATAAACAACTCTGTTCTTCAAGCTTGGCAAGGATCCCTGCTATGACTTGTCCTATCCCTAGGCCCAAGTTCTGGTGATGAACACTTCCTGGATGATACCTCCCGACGTGAATCGAAGGGTGAACACCAATGTTGTTGAATTCTTCCTTAGTCACTTAACCTCGTACTTATCCCTAAGCCGAGGTGGTTTAACCATAAACTGGAAAACACGTATTTATTGCGTTCGTATGCTTGACTCTCCCGATATCAAACAAATAGATAACCTCACAATGCTCACCCGATATTCTTGCGAGATATGAAAAACCAGAATAAATAAACTTGAAGCTTTTATTTCCTGATAGAAAATTCCTAAAACAATACAATCCTTGCAACAACTTTACAGAATCAACCCTTAGCCCTATGGGGAGTTTAGAACATGGTGAAGAAGGGAAAATGACAAGGGTTTAGGGGAAGACGGCTAGGAATGAGATATCCTTCCCAAGGTCGAATTACATGCCTTTATATAGGCCTTGGGTCCAAGTTTTCTAATATGGCAAGTATACAATTTCGAATTAAAGTGAAACTCTAATTAAGACTAAATCTTCTGAGTAGTTGTCTTGAATTCGTCCTCTTTTCTTGCCTTGAGTTTCTTCCTTGAACTTTGGGCTTGGCCTTCATTCTGCCTCAAGGCTCAGAAAAATATGGGAGTGGTCCACGACAGACCGACTTGAAATCCTCTATCTGTCGAGCTCCACTTCACTTTTCAACCTCAGCATTATGTCGTCATGGCTTCCACGGCAGTAGCCACGGAAGCGTTTGTCTCGACTCCAGTTCTGCGATCCACCTCTGCTCCTTTTGCTGCCCTGAGTCTGCCGCAGCAGATACCTGCAAAAGTAACCAAAATCAGTAGCAACTGCGCCATTTTATCTAATTGTGATGTATATGCAAAACTCTATCCTAAATGCAATGAATTATGCTTGAATTAAGCAGATATATGGGTAAATGAGGGGTAAAATATAGAACTTTTATACACTTAATACACCCCCAAACTCAAGTTTTTGCTTGTCCTCAAGCAAATACGACCTAAATAAAAATAAAAACTTTTTGGTTTGGCTTAATTCAGTTAACTTTTCATTACCTACCACACATTCACTATCAAGAGCAATACCTTGTCGGGAGTTTCTGGATTTATCCGGAACAATTCTATAGTTCTTGTGCAGTGTGTGCAGGTTTTGTGAACAAATATGTGCCTAGACTCCCTTAGCTTACCATAATAGTTACGCTTACAAACTTGAGTTTTATGCCAATTCATTTTTTCTAGAGTCAATTCTTAGGCTCCTTTAGTTTTTTAAAACTCTTGACTCAACTTCATTATTTTTCGGAGGCAATTCTTAGGCTCCTTTAGTTTTTTTCTAACTTAAGCTCAAAGAAAAATCTTCCTAAAATCATTGTAATGCAGTTTTGCAAGCAAGTGAGTCTAAAATGTTTTTCTTTTATTCCTTTCCTAGAGCCAGTGATAGGCACCTCTAAGGGCAACTCAAGTGGGTAAACATTCCTATTCTAGTGCACTACAGAAGTCTAGACAACATAAGAGTCACAAAGGGTGTTCTAAAGATCAGAACTATAGCAAGGCTCTAAATAGTTCCTAAAAACATCCTAAAGGCACTATCACGACAAAATATGTCGAGGCAGGTAAATTCAATTTAAAGACTTAAGCAAAATTTTTATTTTCATTTTTTTGACACAAAAATAAACTAACAATTTGACACAATTTAAGAAACAACTAACAAGTTTATTAATGGAGGGATGCCAACCCCCAAACTCGAGGGTTGCATTGCCCTCAATGCATGACAATAATAAAAATGAAAAACAGAAAATACATCACAGAATAGATAAAACAACAACAAAGACAACAAATATATAAGTAAAGGCACTTAAGTGGAGGAGCCGTCGTCGTTGCTGCTGCTGACTTGGAGCTGCCGGCGGGAAGTGACCTTGACGGCCGGGGCTGGCAGGTTGCTGGTGGACGCGAAGGCCATCTTCTTCTTTGCCTCTCGAGGTGGCTGGACTCTGGTCGGTGAGATTTGTGGGGGCTGGTCCAGGACCTGGAGGTCATCATCGCTGCTGCTGCTGTCAGATCTGCCGTGGCAGGGTCGTTCGACAGTCTCGTTCAGCTTCTTCATTTTCATTGGAGGAAAGTCCTTGGAGATGTCTCGAGCTACAGGAGGCTCTGAGTCAAAATACTGCCAGACGGAGGAGGAAGAGAACCCTTCAAAATATTTTGGGTCGATTTCTGGTAGGGGGTCCTTCCTCTTCTCTCCTCTAGGAGTGGCAGATTTTCTGCCGCCTTCGTCGGTCATGGCAGGTGTGGGTGTGGAGGCAACATAGGGAGTTCTGGGGCTCACAGCAGGTGTAGGTGCAACAAAAATATTTTCTGGGAAGGAGGGGAATTGCACATTTGTAAAATTTAAATCATTCTTAATAAAATTTACCGTTGCGGAAGTGACGTCCCTCATAAAACCCATCAAGACGAGTTGTCGTTCCTCCATCATTTTCAGCATCGTCAAAATCTGGTTGGAGGTGTCTGTCGGTGGTGGTGTTGTCGTCTGCTTTGGGTCTGCTGCGACAGGTTCAGGAGAGCTAGGGTCTACCGTCAGTTCTGTCGCGACAGAGGGGTTTACATACGACATATGAGTGGCAGCTTTCAACTCCATCAGAATTTAGAGATTCTGCTGTGTCCACCCTTTCCCTCGGACCTTGAAATCCTCGTTGATTTCTGGTACGTTGTTGCCCCGACAGAGTGTGGTGATGAGATAGGGGAAGACCAAGGGGCCCGGCGGTCGGAGAGCACACTCGATGATTCCGTCTCGGATGTAGTGGCCGACGTTGATTTGCCTCTCATTGAGAGTGGAGTGAACAAGAGCCAATCTCTGTCGGTCGACAGTGGTGTTGTGGGAGGTAGGCATGAGGCGCTTCTTGACAAAATGATTCCACAGCTTGGCTTATGGGGTAAGCAAGGTCCTCCTCACAGTCCATCGATGCTTCAGGTCTTCGTTCCCCTCCATGCCTTCCTCTGTCAGTTCTGCCATGACATCGTCATAGTCTGCTGGCGACAGACTATTCACGAACCTCTGGTGGACGTCCTCCTTCTTGCTCACGTACAACCCATATAATGTGTTGGTGTATGCCAGCTCGAGGGGGATTTCTTTGCCTCGGACTGCCACTGTCGTGGCATCCTTATCGGTGATGGCAACATAGAATTCACGAACAAGGGTTACATTCATTTCCTCGGGCTGGGCAGCAAATTTCTACCATTTGAGGGCGAGAATCTTCTTGGCAATGAAGCTTTCTAGCCCTAGCTCTACCGTTTCTTGGGTATAGATGAACCCTCGTTCTTCCCACATTTCCCTCTTATGGAAAGAACCATAGTACCTCGTTGCTGAGTCTGTGGATGCGAACTGGTTGGGGATGCCGCTGTGGCTTGGGTTTGACACTGTCGTGGCAGAGGTAGAGGCAGCACTGTGTTGGATGTTTCTGCTTGCCATTGCAAGGAACTGTAGCAAAATGCAAAAGAAAGTTTCTGAGATCTAAAATAGATGAAGAAAGTTGAGAGGATGAAAATGAGATGAAAAAATGAAAAGGGAGTGGGGGTTTATATACAACGAGGTTTTTCTGCCCGTTGGGACTCTAACGGTAGGCGCAAATAACGGGGCCAACTGTTACACGGTTTCTGATGCGTCTGTCATGCGTTTCCGTGATCATTACCAAGGCTGTCTTCTCCGCGTCTGTCGTGACAGTTGGTGACGGGCTGTGACGACAGGCGTGTCCGTTGGGCTTTCTGGGCTGCTATGAATGCGTTGGGCTAGTTCATTCCTCCTCTTTGCTTTGCTTCCTTTATTTCCTAAAAATAATTAAATGAATAAATTGAATTAAAATCTTATTTATTAAAATAAATAAATAAAAATCTTAAGTCCTAATAAATAAATAAATAAAATAAAATAAAACGAAGTTAAATTAGGGATGCCATTAGGGGCATCTCCTAAAGTAACAACTTCTTGCATCATTGGGGCTTCAGTCCCCTGATAATGCTTGAGCCTTTGTCCATTGACCTTGAACTGGTGCCCATCGTTTAGTGATCTGATTGTAATTGCACCATGAGGGAAAACTAGGACAACCTGGAATGGACCAGACCACCTAGATTTAAGCTTTCCTGGGAAAAGCTTCAACCTAGAGTTAAACAACAACACATGTTGCCCTGGGCAGAATTGTCGTGGCAGCAGCTTCCTGTCGTGCCACTTCTTGGTTTTGTCCTTAAAGATATTGGCATTGTCGTATGCCATTGCTCGAATTTGCTCAATCTCATTCAAGTCTAGTAGCCTTTTCTGTCCTGCCTTATCCCAGTCCATATTTACTACCTTGATAGCCCAGTAAGGTCTGTGTTCTATCTCAACAGGTAAATGACAGGTTTTCCCATAGATGATTCGATAGGGTGACATCCCCAATGGTGTGTTGAACAATGTTCTATAGGCCCAGAGTGCGTCATTGAGATGTAGAGACCAATCCTTCCGAGTGGGTTTAACCATCTTCTCTAGTATGTTCTTTACTTCTCTGTTGGATATCTCGGTCTGCCCATTGGTTTGAGGGTGGTATGATGTTGCAATTCGGTGCTTCACTCTGTATTTTCTTAATGCAGCAGCAATTACCCTATTGTCGAAATGTCTCCCCTCATCGCTAATTATCGCCCTTGGGATGCCAAATCTGGAGAAGATGTTCTTGTGAAGTAATCTTTGTACAGTCTTGGCATCATTCATTTGAGTGGCGATCGCTTTTACCCACTTTGACACATAGTCCACTCCCGGTAGGATGTACAAATTCCCACAAGATGATGGGAATGGCCCTATGAAGTCGATTCACCATACATCGAAGATTTCGACCTCCAATATGTTTTGTAGTGGCATCTCATGCCTTCTCGATATATTCCCAGTCCTTTGGCACTTGTCACAACTCTTGTAAAAGGCTTGTGCATCCCTGAACAGTGTGGGCCAATAGAGATCGGATTGCAGAACATTGGCAGCGGTTTTGTTTCCTCCTAGGTGTCCTTTATACGGGGAAGCATGACAGTTGTGAAGCACAGCTTTCTGCTCGACATGTGGTACGCATCTCCTGATAATCTAATCTGTACAGTGTTTGAAAAGAAGAGGTTCGTCCCAATAATAATGTTTTGCATCATTTTGGAACCTCGTCATACCAAGGGGTTTCAGAAAGCTTACCAGCCGCCATGGCTGTCGCGGCAGTGCTAGTGGCAGCAAACAATTGCTCATCTAGGAAGGTCTCCAGTATGTTGGTCTTATCTGTTGATTGACTCTTTCCCATCTCCAGCCTTGGCAAGTGGTCTGCTACTTGGTTCTTTGTTCCCTTTTTATCCTTGATATCAATGTCAAATTCTTGTAGCAACAGAATCCAACGTATCAATCTAGGTTTTGCATCCTTTTTTGTGAACAGATATTTCAGTGTTGAATGGTCTGTATGGACCACCACTTTCGTTCCAAGTATATACGGACGAAACTTGTCGATTGAGAACACCACTGCTAATAGCTCCTTCTCTGTCGTGGTTTAGTTGATTTGGGCATCATTCAGTGTTTTGCTGGCATAGTAGATCACATGGAAGAGCTTATCCTTCCTCTGCCCTAATGATGCCCCGACAACGTAATCACTGGCATCACACATTATTTCAAATGGTAAACTCCATTCTAGTGGCTGTACGATCGGGGTTGTTACCAACTTCTCCTTCAGTATTCTGAGTGCCTCAGTACATTCAGCATTAAAATCAAAGGGACGATTCTGTTCCAACAGCTGGCATAGGGGCTTGGCAATCTTCGAAAAATTGGCTATAAATCATTGAATGTGGTGGGTGGCGGCAGCTTTTTGATGACCTCTATTTTGGCTCTGTCCACCTCTATGCCGCGACAGCTCACCTTTACAGCCCAGTACTATACCTTCATCCAGCATGAAGTGGCATTTTTCCCAGTTCAAAATCAAGTTCGCCTCTTCGCATCTCTCAAGAACCTTCTGTAAATTGCCTAAACAATCCTCGAAGTTGTCTCCAAAGACAGAAAAGTCGTCCATGAAAATCTCTAGGAAATCCTCCACCATGTCAGAGAATATTGCCATCATGCATCGTTGGAAGGTTGTTGGTTCATTGCAGAGCCTAAATGGAATTCTTCGAAAGGCATAGGTGTCGTACGAGCATGTGAAGGTAGTTTTCTCTTAGTCTACCGTTGCGATTGCTATTTGATTATAACCTGAGTAACCATCAAGAAAACAGTAGTAAGGCTTCCCCGCTAATTTATCAAGCATTTGATCAATAAAAGGTAAGGGGAAGTGGTCCTTCCGGGTAGCTTTGTTAAACTTCTGGTAATCCATACAAACCCTCCAAACGGTCACAGTCCTAGTTGGGATTAGTTCGTTTTCTTCGTTGGTTACTACGGTTATGCCTTCCTTTTTTTGTCATACATTGCACCGGGCTCACCCACTTGCTATCCGAGATGTCGTATATTATTCCAGCGTCAAGCCACTTGATAATCTCTTTCCTCACCACCTCTCTCATCGCCTCGTTCAATCGTCTTTGGGCATCAATGGTTGGCTTATGATCATCCTCCAAGAGTATCTTGAGCATGCATAACGCCGGACTGATGCCTTGGATATCGGCTATAGTCCATCCAATTGCCTTCTTATGCAGTTGTAGCATTTTGATTAGCCACTGCTCATGTTCCTGCATTAACTTGGAAGAGATGATTACGGGCAACGAATCATTTACACCAAGAAAAACATATTTAAGCTGCCCTGGCAGACGTTAAGGTCTAGAACATGTGGCTTTTCAATGGAAGGCTTCTGGATTACATGTTCATTCGAGGTATAATTTAGAGGCTCAAAGAACTTACCTGGACGTGTGCCTATCCAATTTACCTCCTCATGACCTTCAATGTCGGATGTTTCTATGTCTAAGGGGTCATTGTCGCCGTTGCTGCCATGACAGTCTTCCGGGTGACTGCGGTGGCAGTGACAAAACTTTTTGTTGTGGCAGTTCGACCTGATGCAGGGTTGGTCAAGGACTACCTAAGAGATTGCCTTGCACTTTTCTTCTCATCAGCCTGTTTTATTACGTGGAGAACATTGAGTTTGATTTGCTGATCATTCACTCTCATGGTCAGTTCTCCTTTCTCAACATCAATCACAGTTCTGCCTGTGAGTAGGAAGGGTCGCCCCATGATGATCGGTGCGTTTTTATCTACTTCACAGTTTAAAACAAGAAAGTCAGCAGGAAAAATAAATTTATTCACTCTTGCTAGAATATATTCTATCTTCCCTTCTGGTTGTACGTAAGAGCGGTCTGCCAGCTGCAGCATGACTGTCGTGGGCCTTGCTTGTCCAATACCTAATTTCTGAAACACAGATTTGGGCATTAGATTTATGCTAGCACCAAGATTACAAAGTGCCTTACCCACAAACTTATCGCCCATTATGCATGGTATGATGAAGCTCCTAGGGTCCTTCTTCTTTTGGGGTGGATGCTTGTGCAAAATTTTCATGCATCCTTCTATCATCTTTACTGTCTCAAATTCCCCAAGTCTGGACCTTTTATACATTGCATCCTTGAGAAACTTAGCATATCTGGGCATCTGCTTGATGGCCTCTAGCAGCGGTATGTTAATGTGGACATGCTTAAAAATATCATAAATCTTCTTAAACTGGTACTCTTGTTTCTGTTTCTGTAACTGCTGTTGAAAAGGAGGAGGAGGACGATAATCTTCAAGGCGTCCTTCACATGGAATTCGGATCTAAGGAGGCTTGAGTTCTTCAGCATCTTCTGTTTGCTGCTCTGTCCCTTCTGCTGTCGCGGCAGGTGTGTCGACAGTAGGATGTATTTCCTCTACCGGGGCAGTGTTCTCGGCATGTGTCTCTAGGGTTGGATCCTCACTCTGTATGTTCTTCATCTCCGACCCTTGTAATTGTTTCTCACTCATAGTTGTGATTGCTTTACACTGCACATGTGTGGGTTTTCTAGTGACCTCAGTATCACTAGGGAATCCTCCGTTCTGCCTCGGTTTGATATACTGTGATACTTGGCCCATTTGTGTCTCCAGAGATTTTAGGGTAGCCTCATGGTTTGTCATCCTCATCTCTGTCTTGTCCATGAATGACTCAGTTTTCTTGACAAAGTGATCCATGTTCGCCATGTATGCTAACGTCTGTGACATAAAAGTTGCCAAGGTCTATTCCAGTATGCTAGGTGTTGCTGCCGGCTGCTGCTATGGCTACTGCTGTGGCGGCTGTTGCGACAGAATTCTGGGTGCCCCTTGGTTTTGGTTGTTCTGCACTAGAGGATTCAGTGCATTGTTCGGATTGCTCCAGGAAAATTTTGGATCCTTCCTCTAGTTGGGATTGTAATTGTTGGAATCATAATTTATTGGCTTGTTATAGTTCCCAACATACATCCCTTCTTCCAGCAGTAAAGGACAGTCTTCCGAACTGTGGTTCCCACTACAGGTTTCACATACTTCTTCTGTAGAATATACAACTTTAGAATCTTTCCGCTGCAGATTTTCGACTATCTTTGTGAGGTATGCAACCTGTGATTTCATTGAATTATTAGCTTCATAATCCTTTATAGATATTCCTCGTTTTCCCCCTCTTCTAGCTGTAGGAAATTGCTCATCGTTCTTTGCTAAGTTTTTTAACACTATCATTGCCTCATATGGTTCCTTATCCAGTAATTGCTCATTCGCTGCTGAATCTATTCTCAGTCTAGTGTGTGCATTGGCAGCGTTGTAGAATTTGACAACTTGATTCCACACGGGGAGTCCATGCATTGTGTAGTTCCGTAAAAGATTTCTAAATCTGTCCCACGCCTCGTGTATTGGTTCATCTTATTCCTGTTGAAAAGTAGCAATCTCGTTACGCAATCTTTCAAATAAATGAGAAGGATTAAAACAAGATAGGAATTCACGAGAGAGATCTGCCCAAGTTCTTATTGAACCCGGCGTTAATTTATTCCAACAAGTTTTATCTCTATCTCTCAATGAATGAGGAAATAACTAGAGACTCGATACTTTCGGATTTATTCCTGGCAGTCTGAACGATCCACAAATTTCTTAGAACGTTTTAAGATGTTCTCGGGCATCCTCAGTTGCAAAACCACTAAACTGGCTAGTGGAATTTATCATGCTGAACATGACAGGTTTCAGCTCGAAGTTTTCAGCTTCCACGTCTGGCAATGTGGTTTCCAGTTCATCGTGGTCATTGTCCATGTAGTCTCGACAGGACTGCCGTGCGGCAGCGGCAGCGGCAACATGCTGTTCGTTCCGGGCAACTTGAGCAGGATCAACAATAATTCTCTGGTTATTGTTGTTGGGGTCATTTATCCTATGATCTTGCCTTCTGTTCACCATTGCTTCTAGTTTCTCCTCAAGATAGTTGTTTCGAGCTATCAAGAGTCGGGCTTGGTTCCTGAGTTGGTACGTGCGTTCGATTTCTAGGTCTAGTTCGTACTCAGGTTCTTTACCTCGTCTGGATCTGCGCATAAGCAAACAGAAAACCTTGTGAAAAGCACGTGATAAATAACACCACTAAAAATAGAAAAATAAAAAAAAGTGCAGTAATAAAAAGGGTAAAGATATGTTGCTAGTCCCCGGCAATGGCGCCAAAAACTTGTTGCGTGTAAAAGAGTCCTATCGCAAATAATGCAAGTGTACACGACGCAAGTAGTAAAGTGATACTTGGATATCGAATATCGTCTCCATAAGGACTGGAAATAATTCTATCCTTGAATTTCTGCACAAGAGAGAGAAGTAATTTAATTGAATTTGGTAAAGTAACCTTGGGAAACAAGTAAAGTAAAAGATAGATAAATTAGAATTAAGGAATAGGCCGGTATTGATTTGCTCAGTAGTGCAGGTGTTGCACTGTTAGAGTAACTTCTGTCTTCTGTCGTCGTTCCTATCGTGGCAGCGATCAACAACTCTATACTTCAAGCTTGGCAAGAATCCCTGCTATGACTTGTCCTATCCATAGGCCCAAGTTCTGTTGATGAACACTTCTTGGATGATACCTCCCGGCATGAATCGAAGAGTGAACACCAATGTTGTTGAATTCTTTCTTAGCCACTTAACCTCGTACTTATCCCTAAGTCAGGATGGTTTAACCATAAACTGGAAAACCCGTATTTATTCCGTTCGTATGCTTGACTCTCCTGATATCAAACAAATAGATAACCTCACAATGCTCTCTCGATACTCTTGCGAGATATGGAAAACCAGAATAAATAAATTGAAGCTTTTATTTCGTGACAAAAAATTCCTAAAACAATACAATCCTTGCAACTACTTTAGAGAATCAACCCTTAGCCCTAGGTGGAGTTTAGAACATGGTGAAGAAGGGAAAACGACAAGGGTTTAGGGGAATACGGCTAGGAATGAGATATCCTTCCCTAGGTCGAATTACATGCCTTTATATAGGCCTTGGGTCCAAGTTTTCTAATATGGCAAGAATACAATTTCGAATTAAAGTGCAACTCTAATTAAGACTAAATCTTCTGAGTAGTTGTCTTGAATTCGTCCTCTTTTCTTGCCTTGAGTTTCTTCCTTGAACTTTGGGCTTGTCATTCATTCTGCCTCAAGGCTTAGAAAAATATGGGAGTGGTCCACGACAGACCGGCTTGAAATCCTCTATCTGTCAAGCTCCACTTCACTTTTCCACCTCAGCATTCTGTCGGCATGGCTGCCACGGCAGCGTTTGCTTCTCGACTCCATTTCTGCAATCCACCTCTGCTCCATTTGCTGCCCTGAGTCTGCCGCAGCAGATACCTGCAAAAGTAACCAAAATCAGTAGCAACTGTGTCATTTTAATTAATTGTGATGTATATGAAAAACTCTATCCTAAATGCAATGAATTATGCTTGAATGAAGTAGAAATATGGGTAAATGAGGGGTAAAATATAGAACTTTTATACACTCAACACCTTCCAAGTTGGAGAAGATACATGATGTTTTCCATGTATCCATGCTTCGGAGGTATATGTCGGATCCATCGCATGTTATGCCAGTTGAGGACATTGAGTTGCAACCGGATTTGTCTTATGATGAGGAACCTGTTGAGATTCTTGATTTTAGTAGCAAAGTTCTTCGTGGTAAGACGATTGAACTTGTGAATGTGTTGTGGTGACATCGAGGAGTTTAGGAGGCCACATGGGAAAGCAAGGTGGACATGTTGAAGCAGTTTCCGCATCTTTTTCCTCCAGGTAAAATTTTGAGGACGAAATTTCCTAAGTGGGGGAGAGTTGTAAAGCCCCAATTTTGGGCCTAGAGGTTTTAAAGGTGGTTTAGGGTCCATGAACCTAGACTAGAGATCCGTGTTAGTTCAGGGTTGGTTTAGGGAAAACTTGGTTCGGGATGTGATAAAATTATGAGAAAAATTCCTAAAATCCTCTTAAAATATATATTAAGGAATGGTGATGCTAATTTTGGAAAATGAATTTTTGAAGGTCGACATTTCGGTTTAGTGACTAAAATGTAAAAATGGAAAACTATTTTTAAAGGACTGCTTTATAAGCTATTCCTTTGATTGACCATATTTTAAATGTGTTTAGTTAAAGGAAATAAAGAGAGGTTTTTATAAAAATGAAAATTAGTTTTTATAAAAGCTATTTTGACGTAACTTTCATTTTCGCTCTTTCTCCATCAGCCAAACAACTCTTCTCTCAAAACTTCAAGAGATTTTCATCTTTCCAATTCTTTTTGATTTTGCAAATGATTTCCTTGATGATTTCTCCATTTATCTCAAAGGATTCTTGAAGGTTTTTCAACAAATCTTAGCAATTAAAGAAATATGCAAGGATTTGAGGTAATTTTCGTTCAACTCTTCTAATCAAGGTTCTTTATTGAAATTCCCAAGTATTTGACTCTCTAATTATGTTTCTTAACAAGATTTTATGATTAATTTGATGAAAATGGTTAAATCAAGCTTAAATGTTGATTTAGAAAGATTTTCGTATTGGATCTAATTTGGCTGAGTTATGATTGATTTTAATCTTGTTTTGGATGTTAAATAATGTTGAAATGAAGGTTTGATCATATTAATACTAAAACAAGTTGGATCTCTAGTTGTTTAGGTTAGTAGATTTGGTTTTTTTGTGGTGTTTAAGTGAAATTGAAGTTGCAGGAGGTGTAAGGATGCAAATAGGTTGATTTTGGATGTTAATTGAGGATTAATAATGGATGGAAGAGTTAGGTTTTGGCTGGGCTGAGATTGTAGTGTAATCGAAGGTGTTTTCAGTTGTTTCAAATATGTGTTTTGGTGTTTTTGGGCAGAGCAACGGGGTAGGTTTGTTTGCTGGAGATTTTAATGCATTGTGATGCATTAATCTCGTGTTCTTGTGTAGTATAAACATGGGAGAATGTATCGGAAGCAATTGATGAAGTTTCGTGAGCTTTGATTGCATGGATTCACGTCAAATAGTCAAGGTTGCGCGTTTCAATGAGTGAGAACGTGAATTTTTAGTTTTGAAAAGCATTAAACGGTGATTTGGGAACTTAGTTGTAAGCTTGAAACGCTTAACTAAGTTCAGAAGTAAGTGAAAGGAATTTCTCTCTCAATTGTGCTATTATGTGATGATTTATGCACTGTTTTGGTTTAATTGATTTACCTACTATTAAAGCATGTTTTAAGAATGTGTTTACTGTTTTTAATGATGTGATGTTGAAGGATGCACATGGTATGTGATCCTTCTTAGTATATGACTTATACTTGTGATTTTAAGCATGGGTTAATGCTTGGAAATGTGATTTAATGATGATGCTTTGGGAACATTGAGGTATGTGTTAAATGTGAATTATATTGGCAAGTGATGTTGTGAAAATGATTTATAAATAACATCGGATATAGTTAGCCAACTATAGGATTGAGTGCACTATAAAAAGTCGCCTTGGATGTCATGGGGTTGGTGTCCCATGTCTCCGTCCAAGTATCCTAACGATCGAGGAGGTTGGTTTCCAGTCTCTCGTTACTGGTTAAGCATCTAACCGATGAGAGGGTTGGTGTCCCAATGGGTTGTAATGGTACCAAATTGATATAGTACCTATGGTTATGAATGTACCAATTCCAGTTAAGATGGCTTGAAGTGTCGAGTAGACACTTGTTGAATTCGTTTATTCGATATGTGGTTTTAAGTTGTGAACTTGTTATATGATCACTTGTAAGCTAATATAATTGTTGATGTATCATGAAATGGTTTATGTTGCATAATGTGGTTTATGCATGTTTTACTCTTTAATCTTTTCATATGGTAGTTATGCATGGGAAGGCTTAAATTGAGTGTAGATTGGGAACTTGTTGATGATTCATAATACATGTAGCATGAGGTTTCAAATGCTTGTTTTTTCTTAAGGAAAGTGCATGATTTTAAAAGGGGCATGATGGTTTCTAAATGATGTTTTAGTAATTGAAATGAGATTTCAATGTGGCCTTGGAAAGTGGTTTTATGCATTGATGGTGTTTTGTTTTTGAGCCTCCTCACTAAGTCTTGTGTGCTTACGCTCTCATTTGTCCATCAATGCAGATAATTGAGGTTTTGGAGGCAACAAGTAGCAGGGGATCTCGAGAGACTTTATTTAAGAAAGTATGTTTTGGTTTAGACTAAAGTAATAAGGCCAATGAGGGATTTGTTGTGTTGTTGGGAGATTTATGTAGACTCCCTTTTGAGAAAATTTGGTTTGCTGTTTTAGACTTGTAAATAGCCTTTGGTATTTGGTTTATGCTTTACTTTGCATATTGGTATGTTGCTTAGTTCGACATTAGGTTGCATGCCTATAATATGTCTTTGATGCAAATGCTCATGTTAAGATGAAGTTTATGCCACGATTGATTTAGGATGGAGGTTTAGATATGTTGTATGCATGTTGAAAGCATGTTGGATTGATTATGTAACGCCCCGATTTTGGGCCTAGAAGTATTTCGCGGTTTGTAGGACCTAGACTAGAGATCCGAGTTTTCGGGAGCAGTTCAGCGAAATTGAGGTTCGGGTTAGGATAAAAAATTTGAGAAAATGCTTAAAAATCATTATTGATTATATAAATGATTTTGGTAAAAACAATTGTAAGAAATGAACTTTGGAAGTTTGACATTTTGAGTTAGTGACCAAAACGTGATTTTTACAAGGTTGTTTTAGTGACTATTTTGTAAAATGATTGGAAATTTGAATTTTTAAGGAGCTATTTAACCTACCTCTTTTTATAAGATTTTTCTGTCAATTACGAGCATTTTAAAAGGTTTTAATTAAAGATTAATAGGGTTTAATAAAATGAGAGTTAATTATTTCATTAAAACTGATTTTACGTCATTATCTCTCATTATATTTTCTCTCAAAGATTTCCTTGAGCTAAACACTCTGCATTTTCAAGAAACTTCAGATAATGCTCTTGATTTACTGAGTTTTTGATTTCTAAAGGATTCTTTAATCTTGATTTACAAAACCTTATTGTTTTCCTTTGATTTTTCAAGAAAAAGACATCCAATTGAGAGAGATTTCATCCATTAGAGGTAAGGTTCATTTTTCTCCACTAATGATAAGTTCTTTACTGAAATTCCTAAGTTATCAATCCTTTACATGTGATTTCTAAGTTGTTTTGATGGATTAATCATAGAAATTTGGTTAAATTGAAGATTATTGATTGAAATATATGGTTTTCATAATGCTACTATTTTACTTGATTTGAGGCTGATATTAATCATGATTTGGATGTTAAATGATGTTGAAATAAAGATTTTATCATAATAATCTCGAATTGGATTGGATCTCTAGTTGTTAGATTGTTAGACTTGGGTTTTTGTGGTGTTGTGTGGAATCTGAGTTGCTGGAGGTATAAGGATGTAATTAGAGTGTTTTTGGATGCTAATTGATGTTTAAAAGTGCATGGAAGTGTTAGGTTTTGGTTGGGTTAAGGTTGTAGTGTAACTGAAGGAGTTTTTTGGTTGTTTCAGATAGTCGTTTTGGTGTTTTTAGGCAAAGCAACGATGTTAGCTTGGGTTGCTAGTGGTTTTAATTCATGGTAATGCATTAATCCTCTGTTCTAGTGTGGTATAAATAAGGGAGAACTTATCTGAAGCAATCAGTTAAGGTTCGTGAGCTTTGATCGTTTGGATTCGCGTTGGCTAGTCGAGTTTACGCGTGTCGGTGAGTGAGAACGTGATTTTTAGTTTTGAAAGCTTTAAAAAGGTGATTTCAGAACTTAGTGGTAAGCTTGAAACGCTTAACTAAGTACGAAAGTAAGTGAAAGTCTTTTCTCTCTCGGTTGTGCTATTATGTGATGATTTATGCACAATTTTTAATTAGTGGTTTTACCTACTGTTGAAGCATGTTTTATGAGAGTGGGGTTACTGTTTTTAATAATGTAATGTTGAAGGATGAACAAGGTAAATGATCCTTGAAGTATATGATTTAGACTTGTCATTTTAAGCATGGTTTAATGCTTGGAAATGTGATTTATTGATGATGCTTTGAAAACAGTGAGGTATGTGTTAATTATGAATTATATTGGCAAGTGATGTTGGTTAATGGTTTATAAATGATATTAGATATAGTTAGTCGGCTATAGGATTGGGTGCACTTTAAAAAGTCGCCTAGGATGTCGAGGGGTTGGTGTCCCGTGTCTCCGTCCAAGTACCCTAACGATCGAGGAGGTTGGTGTCTCATCTCTCAATAGGGGTTAAGCATCTAACCGATGATAGGTTTGGTGTCCCTATGGGTTTTTATTGTACCTGGTTGCTAGAGTACCTTTGCTTGTGAATGTGCCAATTCCGGTTAAGATGGCATGAAGTGTCAGGTAGACACTTGTTGTAATTCGTTTATCCGATATGAGGTTTTAAGTTGTGAACTTGTTTGATGATTACTTGTAAGCCAATATATATGATGATGTATCATGGAATGATTTATGTTGCATAATGTGGTTTATGCATGTTTTACTCTTTAAGCTTTGCATATGGTAGCTATGCATGGGAAGGCTTAAATTGTGTGTGGTTTGGAACTTGTCAATGATTCGTGATACATGTTGTATGCTGTTTAACAGGTTGATTTTTAACAAGAGAAGTGCATGGTCTTAGAAAGGGCATGCTAGTTTTCAAATGATGCTTTAGTAAATTGAAATGAGATTTCAATGTGGACATGAAAAACGGTTTTAATGCATTGATGGTGTTTTTCTTTTGAGCCTCCTCACTAAGCCTTGTGTGCTTACGCTCTCTTTTGTCCATCAATACAGATAATTGAGGTTTAGGAGGTAGCAAGAGGCAAAGGGATTCCAAGAGACTTCGCTTACGAATGTATGTTTCGGTTTAGACTAAAGCAATAAGGGCAATGGGGGTCCGTTGGATTGTTGGGAGATTTGTGTAAACTCCCTTTTATGCAAGTTTGGTTTGTTGTTTTAGACTTGTAAATGGCCATTGGCATTTTGTTTATGTTTTACATTGTTTTTTGGTATTCTTCTTGGCTTGACAATAGGTTGCATGCCTATAGTTTACCTTTGATGCAAATGTTCATATTATGTTGATGAGTATGCCATGAATGCTTGAGGATTGATGCCCATAGATGTTGTATGCATGTTGGATGTGTATTTGTTTGGTTTAGATTAGATTAAAGTATGAAAAACTAGTAAAAAGTGACACTACATGCCCAAGTGTTTCGGTACACTTGAGCATGTACCGAAACAAGGTGCCTGAAATGGATTAGGAGTATCGAACGGATTAAGGCTGTTTCGGAACGTTTTGCTACTGGAATTACATGTTTTGAAACACCCTCGAGGCTGTTTCGATACGGTCATGTGCTTCGAGTCGCTCGTCCTTATTTCGATATAGGGCAACCTATACTGAAACAATAGGCTGTTAAGTTAGTTATTGGAATCTTCTGAAGTTTTGATTCTTTACGTTTTGATCCCAAAATGTTGTGGATGTAATTAAATGAGCCCGAGTGATTGTTTCAAGTTGAGATTTGACAGAGATGCATGTAATGTGATTAATTAAAGGATGGTAACTTAAAATTGGTTGAAGCCCTATAATTTGTTAAAATTGCAAAATGGTCCCAAATCGATGTTTTATCGAGTTGTAATTTGATCTGCTGCGATGTTTAACACTTATGATTATAATGTGCATTTAGCCAAGATAAAATGAAAAAAAATTAGGGTCGTTTATTGAGGTAAACTTTCAAGTCTACTTCAATATTCCCCTTGTGATCCGTTCGGTTCAGTCTTTCACCCAGACCGGGTTGAGGGAGTTACAATTGGTGGTATCAGAGCAAAGCTAAAAAAGAAAGGGATGATGGTAAGTTATGGGTGTAATGCCCCGATTTTGGGCCTAGAAGAATTTGGGGTCAATTTGAAGTTCGTAGAGCTTAGATTAGAGATCCGAGTTTTCGGGAATGGTTCAGGGAAAATGTAGTTCGGGGTATGATAAAATTATGAAAAAATTTATAAAATATTATAAAAATAAGTTGAAATGTTTGGTAAAGTCAAATTTGAAAAATAGCTTTTGGAAATCGAGATTTCAGTTTAGTGACTATTTTGTAAAAAATGCAAAATCTGTTTTTAACGACTGTTTTGAAAGAGGGACAAAAATTAGAATCTTTAGGGAGCTACCATTTAATTAATGAACATTTTCATTTGATTTGATCATTTTAAATGATTTAGTATAAAACAATTAAAGAGGGATTTTAATAAAAAAGATTTTCAATTACCAAAAAGGCTAATTGACGTAACTTCCATTCTCTCATTTTCCAATTGGCCAAACACTCTATTTTCTCTTTAAAGTTTCAGAGATCTTCATCTTTTAACTTCTTTTTGTTTCACAAATGATTTTCTAAGTTTCTCCATCATTATTCTCAAAGCAATCTTGAAGGATTTCTTGAAAATCTTGTCATTTGGAGGAAAAGGCAAAGGTTAGAGGTAAATTTTATTTAACTCCTCTAATCAAGGTTCTTTAATGAAATTCTCAAGTATTTGGCTCTCTAAATATAGTTATTAACAATGTTTTGTCATTTAATTAATGAAAATTGGTGAATCAAGCTTTAAAAGGCGATTTCTAAGGATTTTTGTATTGCTACTATTTTGTATGGTTTGAGATTGATTTTAGTTATGATTTGTATGTTAAATGATGTTAAAATTGAGGTTTTATCATATTAATCCCGAATTGGTTTCGATCTCTAATTGTAGATAGCTAGATTTTGGGTTTTTGGTGATGTTTTTAGGTTCTGGTGTTGATGGAGGTTTATGGATGTGATTAGGTTGTTTTTAAATGTTAATTGATGATTAAAAGTGATTAGAAGTGTTAGCTTTTTGTTGGGTAAGGTTTGGAGAGTAATCGAAGGTGTTTTCGGTTGTCTCGGTTGGGCGAATTGGTGATTTTGGGTTGAGCTGCGAGATAACGGTGGTTGCTGGTGTTTTTAAAGCATTGAGATGCATTAATGCTCTGTTTTTGTGTGGTATAAACATAGGAGTTTGTATCGAACACGTTTGGTGATGTTTTTCGGAAGCTTGATTTCGCTTCGGCAAAGCAAACGAGGCGTGAGCGGTGAGTGGAATTGGTTTTAAAAGTCTTTGAAGGACTTGAAAGAAATTTTTTGGGGGTATATATTGAGCTTGAAACACTTATCTAAGCCCGAAAGTAAGTTTGAGATATTATGCTCTTGTTTCTCGATTATTGTCCCATTGGTTTTATGATCATGCTCTTGTTTTGAAGATAGACTTACACCTACTGTTTTATGCATGTTTTGAGAAATGAAATGATGATTTCAATGATCCCAAGAGATAGAAATGATACTTCCATGAGATAGTACTATTTATGAAAAATGCTATGCATTGTACAAGCTTTTGAAATGGGATGAGAATGTTTTAGATTGATACATTGAAAAACAATAGGTAATGATGCTTAAAATGAATATATTGACATGAGATGAGATTATTGTTATCAGATATAATTGGACGACCAATAGGATGAGAAGTGCACTATAAAATACAAAATTCGTACGTGCTCTTTGGTTCGGGCATTGGGGGTAGTGTCATCCCGTTCAAAAGTGAGAGTCCGATGATGTGAGATTTCGTCGGGGTCAGTCTTGGTGAAACACCCAAGCTTTGTGGCGATGAGAGATGCCGCCATGAGAGTCCGGTGATGTGAGATTCCACCGGGGTAGGACTTGACATTTAGTCAAGATATTCGCATATGCAAGTAATGTTGCTAAAATACCAATATATGAGATTGATTATGAGATTCACATGTACCTTGTTTTTAAGGATTTTATGCATGACATATTGTATATGAGAATATGACTTGAGAAATGTTTTATGATATTTAAGCATGTAAAGCTATTCCTTGAGACCTTGCATTTGTTGAATGCATGAGATAGATGGTACATGTATCTTAAATGATGTGGATTTGCTATGAAAATGATTTTGAGCATGAGATTGAAAAAGCATGATGAGAAAGATTTTAAAATGGGAAATGGTTTTAAAATGCATTGTTGTGTTGGTTTGTTTGAGCATCCCTCACTAAGAAAATGTGCTTACGCTATCTTTTTCCAACAATGCGGAGAATTAGTGTAACCCCCTTAACCCGGCCTAGACAGTTGACCCGAATTAAGAAAGTCACACGGGGAAAACCAAAGTCAACCCGAAAGTCAACCTTGATTAACGACCCTTTTTTTTTTCTTTTTAAACTTGTCTAGATGCACATTAACCCTAGTTATGATCATACAAACAACATGCTCAAAGATCATACGCATCAGAGATCAAACGGGGACCCAATTGAACAATTTACAACTTCAGGGACCAAATTGTAAAGTCTGTAAATTATAAGGTCTTAACCCAAATTAAAGTTACCATCTTGAAATTAGTCAGGTTCCATGCTTCACTGCCAAATTTCAGCTCAAACGAACATCCCAAGCTCATACAATTGCTCAAACAAGATTCAGGACCAAAATGCAAACATTCCAAAACATATAACTGCCTATGTCAGCCCCCAACGGTCAGACAATCCGAAACAGGGAGAGCCTGTTTCGAAACGCGGGGCCGTTCCGCAATGTGTACCGAAACGAAGGCTGGCAGAGAGCTTCCCGTTTCGAAACGGTGTCTCCCGTTTCGGACGCCTGGGCTGATTCAAGGCACCCGTTCTGAAACGGTAGCCACAGTTCCGAAACAGCCTGCACAGAATGCAGCAAATTGCTTTCTCAAACACACAATTGATCAACCATACATGCTCCAAATGCTACCAAACTTTACCAGCAACAAATTCAACATACAAGAGACATATTTGCATCAACCAATCAGCATAATACCACCATATATGAAAAGCCCCAAATCTAAGCATGCTTCCTACTCAAGCAAACCATTCAAGCATAAATCCTTCAAAAACCAAGCACATAAAGGCCAAATACAAAACCAACATTATTAACAACTTTAAGCAAACTTAGGGAGTTCAAAACATCTCCCAAAACATTCACATAGGTCCCCCATTGCCAAGTACCCCAAAGCTAAATGTGTATAAGAAAACCTTTCCATACTTGAGCTTAACTTCCACTTGATTGCTTGCTTCCTTGCTGCCCTCAAAGTACATTAATGATCTGCATTATTGGTTTAAGAAAACGAAAGAGAGCGTAAGCAAAAGCTTAGTGAGGAATGCTCATTAAAACCATTCAATAATGCATTTTTAAATCTCATTTATAGATCATGCTTCAAGCAACATTAAACATGTTCTTAAACATTTAAAACAAGCATCTCATGCTTCAACTTCATTTAACATGCTCTTTAACAACTCAAACAAGCATCTCATGCTTCAACTCATAATAAGTCATATTGGCAACAAGTGATACAATTCTCATAAGATTCACACATGGACTTTTAAACACCATTGTAATCTTACCCCCATGGACTTTTAAACACCATGGACCCATGGACTTTTAAACACCATGGAAAGGAACACACAAGGACTTTTAACCACCTTTGTGTCCTTAACAAGAATCTCCCAAGGACTTTTAACCACCTTGGAGTTCTTAAGTAACCAAGGCTTTCCAAGGACTTTTAACCACCTTGAGCCTTAACCATGAACCATCCAAGGACTTTTGACCACCTTGATGTTCATAAACTTTCCAAGATCCACACAAGGACTTTTAACCACCTTTGGGATCTTACCAAGAACCATCCAAGGACTTTTAACCACCTTGATGTTCTTAAATATACAAGGCTCACACAAGGACTTTTAACCACCTTTGTGACCTTAACATCACTTGCCAATATGCATCATTATCATCAATATATCCACTGTTTTAAAGCATTAAACCAAGCCATAAACATCATGCATTTTTAAGCATCAAACCACATTTAAACAATGTTCAAAAACAAGGAACTCTTACCTTGAGCTTCCTTCAACGTATGGCTTACAAAATCAGCAATAACCATGCTAAATCATGCTTTCAAAACAGAATTTAAAACATGCAATAAACCACATTGCACAACAACAAACCATGGCCACCACTAGAGAGTTTTTCCGAAAACTTACACTTGAGTTTAGCAAAGTTGTTTAGACTTAAACTAAGCTCCCAAGACATTGGTTTCAAAGCCGAAAACCCAATTTCACTCACCGATTCCGTTTCGCCTCTTTGCCGAAACACAAATCAAGCTTCCGGATCACCACCACTTGGATCCAAAGATGACTCCCCTGTTTTAAACACATCAAAGCAGAGGATTAATGCATCATCATGCATTAATAGCTTCAATGAAAGCACCTAAACTCGCTGCTCTCATCCACACTCCATTTTCGGCCACCAAACACAACCGAAAATGCATCCAAACAACTCCTCAACAAAGCCCAGCCATAAACCATCAAAACTAAACATCCTTTAACATCATTTAACATCTAAAAAGAACCTATTAACATCCTTATACCTCCAGCAACAACAGATCCACAAGATCACTCCAAAACAACCAAGAATCACAAGCTAAACTTAGGAAATTCAACCTATCCGGGATTGCATTAATTAAAACTCAATTCCTTATCAAATTAACATTCATTTATCATCCAATTAACACCTTAAAACACAGCCCAAACAGATCCAACGAAAATCCATCAAAAATCATCAAATCTTGCATTTAAAGCCAAGACCCATTACACAACTTAAAAGCCATTTATAAAACATCAATTAAGGATTGAGAACTTAGGAATTTCAGTAAAGAACTGAGAGTTTAGAGGAGAATGACGTTCTTACCTCCAAACTTGAGTTTCTCCCCTTTTTAGAACCAAAAAGCTTGAAGAATCAACTAGAAAATGGTGAGGTTTTGTTGATGTGATGATTAGCAATCAAAAGAGGATTGAAAAGAGATGTTTAGGTGACAAAATCAGAAGAAAATCTCTGGAGAGAAATTGTTTGGGTTGAGAGAAAATGAGAGAAAAAGAAAATTGGAAAATATGGAAAGTTAGTTACAAAATAGGAAAATGATTTCCCTCCACTTTTCTTTTGTTTTAAAATCATAATTAAACATTAAAATATCTTAGAAAATTCTGGAGAAACTCCCTTTGGGTAAATAGCTCCTTAAAGATTCAAAGTTTCAATCCTTTTTAAAACAGTCACGCAACTTTCAAAAATTACATTTTGGGCACTAGCCAAAATGTCACCCTTCCAAAACTCATTTTGTAAAATTGATTTCACAGTTCACTTACATATATTAAAAGAGGATTTTAGAACATTTTTCCATATTTTTAATGCAACCCGAACTAGGCTTTCCTAATTTCACCTTTTTATATTCGAACAGCACTTAGACCGAACCGGTCAACGCCCAAACTTCTAAGCCCAAAACCGGGGCGTTACAACTCTCCCCCCTTAAGAAATTTCGTCCTCGAAATTTACCTGAAGGAAAGAGATAAGGAAACTGCTTCAGCATGTCTTCCTTCCGCTCCCACGTGGCTTCCTCAACACCACGATGCTCCCACAGCACCTTTACCAACTCGATGGTCTTGCCACGAAGAACCTTGCTATTCGAATCCAGAACCTTCACCGGTTCCTCATCATAGGTCAAATCCGGATTCAATTCCACTTCCTCCACAGGCATTACATGCGAAGGATCAGATCTATACTTCCGGAGCATAGAAACATGGAACACATCATGAATCTTCTCCAACTCTTGAGGTAGCCTCAACTTGTACGCAACATGACCCACACGCTCAACCACCTCATATGGTCCAATGTACCTAGGGCTCAACTTACCCTTCCGGCCAAACCTCATCACCTTCTTCCAAGGCGAAACCTTCAAGAACACACGGTCACCCACCGCATACTCAATCTCCTTACGCTTCAAATCCGCGTAAGACTTTTGCCGATCAGAAGCTGCCTTCAAACGCTCACAAATGAGCTTCACCTTCTCGGTGGTTCCTTTCAACAAAGCCGGCATCGAAACCAACTTCTGACCCGTTTCAGCCCAACAAAGAGGAGTCCTACACTTCCTCTCGTACAAGCCTCATAAGGTGCCATTTGTATACTTGCCTGATAACTATTGTTATAAGCAAACTCCACCAAAGGCAAATGCTTCTCCCAAGAGCCCTGAAACTCAATCACGCAGCACCTCAACATATCCTCCAAAATCTGGATAACACGCTCTGACTGACCATCCGACTGAGGATGATAGGATGTACTGAAATTCAACCTTGTACCCAAAGCTTGATGCAAACACTGCCAGAAACGCAATGTGAACCTCGGATCCCTATCCGACACAATCGACTTAGGCACACCGTGCAGCCGCACAATCTCAGCAATGTACAGCTCCGCAAGCTTATCCAAAGAAAACGTAGTATGCACAGGCAAGAAATGCGCACACTTTGTCAGGCGATCCACAATCACCCAAACCGAATTCTTCTTCGATGGTGACAAAGGTAAACCAGATACAAAATCCATGATAACCCTTTCCCACTTCTATTCAGGGGTTCTCAACGGTTGCAACAACCCTGAAGGAACCTGATGCTCAGCCTTAACTCCCTGACACACCATACACTTGCTCACAAACTCCGCAACATCCTTTTTCAAACCCACCCAATAGTACTCATCACGAAGATCACGATACATCTTGGTACTACCAGGGTGCATAGCAAAAGGACTACTATGACCTTCAGTCAGAATAGCACGCCTCAACTCAGCATCACTGGGCACTACTATCCGACTCCCAAAACACAACACTCCATCATCATTAAAGCAGAAATTCGAAGGCCTACCCTCCGCGATATCCTGAACATGAGGCACCAAGGAATCATCCAGCAACTGCTTTTCCTTGATCAACTGAACCAAAGATGGCTTCACTTGCAACTCAGCCACAAGACCACCATCACGCGATATACTCAAGCTGGCAAACATAGCCCTCAGCTCAACCGCTACCTTCATGCTCAAGGCATCCGCTACAACATTAGCCTTTCCAGGGTGATACTCAATCGTCAAATCATAATCCTTGAGCAACTCCAACCACCGTCGCTGCCTAAGATTCAACTCCTTCTGAGACATCAAATACCTCAAACTCTTGTGATCCGTGTACACAGTACACTTCTCACCATACAAATAATGTCTCCAAATCTTCAAAGCAAAAACCACTGCAGCCAGCTCAATGTCATGCGTAGGATAGTTGCGCTCATGCACCTTCAACTGCCGCGATGCATAAGCCACCACCTTACCTTCTTGCATCAGCACACATCCCAAACCAACATAGGACGCATCACTATACACCACAAACTCTTTCCCTGATTCAGGTTGAACCAAGATAGGAGCTTGCGTCAAAGCTGCCTTAAGCTTCTCAAAAGCCTGCTGTCTCGCTTCTGTCCACTCATACTTAACATCCTTCTGCAACAACTTCGTCAAAGGTGCAGCAATCTTAGAAAACCCATCCACAAACCTCCGGTAGTATCCTGCTAAACCAAGGAAACTACGAACCTCATGAACAGACTTAGGAACTTTCCAATTCATTACCGCCTCAATCTTTTGAGGATCAACACGAATCCCCTCAGCCGAAACTACATGCCCAAGAAACACCACCTCCTTAAGCCAGAACTCACAGTTGCTCAGCTTAGCATAAAGCTGATTTTCCAACAAAGCTTGCAACACAATCTTCAAATGCTCTTCATGCTCTTCCTCAGTACGCGAGTACACGAGGATATCATTAATGAATACCACAACGAACTTGTCCAGGTATTCATGAAACACACGATTCATCATGTCCATGAAAGCAGCAGGAGCATTTGTCAACCCAAACGGCATCACAAGGAACTCATAATGCCCGTACCTTGTCCTGAAAGCTGTCTTAGGCACATCCACATCCTTCACCTTCAACTGATAATATCCTGACCTCAAGTCAATCTTAGAGAACACAGCTGCTCCCCGAAATTGATCAAAGAGATCATCAATCCTCGGCAAAGGATACCGATTCTTGATAGTCAACTTGTTCAGCTGACGATAATCAATGCACATTCTCATAGTGCCATCCTTCTTCTTCACAAACAAGACCGGAGCTCCCCAAGGTGACACACTCGGCCGAATGAAACCACGATCAAGCAACTCTTGCAACTGCGTCTTCAGCTCCTTCAGCTCCTTAGGTGCCATTCTATAAGGGGTAATGGACACAGGAGTTGTATTCTCATACAGCTCAATTCCAAACTCCACTACACGATTAGGAGGTAAACCAGGCAACTCCTCAGGAAACACTCCAGGAAACTCCTTCACAACCCTGATATCTTGCACGCGCAACTCCTTAGAACTAGGATTCATTACAAAAGCTAGATAAGCTTCACAACCTTGCCTCAGCATCCTGCTCGACTCCAAGGTAGACACCACATTGGCAAGAAACTTCACATTCTCACCAACCACAACAACTTCATAATCATCCGCAAGCTTCAACGAAACTCGCTTATTCTCACAATCCACAACAGCACGATGCTCAGCAAGCCAATCCATACCAAGGATTACATCAAAACCATAGAAAGGCAGCTCCATAAGGTCAACATGAAAAACATGATCTTGAACAACCAAAGGACACCTTCTATAAAGCTTTCGAGTCACAACAGTTTCACCAAAAGAACTAGTGACACGAACACCAACATCCAAAGACTCAACAGGCAAACCAAGCAATTCAGCATGCTCACGCAAAATATATGAATGCGTAGATCCAGAATCTACCAAGGAAAGTAATGACAAGGATTGCAAAGTAAAGGTACCTGCAATCACATCCGCGTCATTCCTCCCCTCCCGCTGAGCATACACCCTAGCTTGACCTCCACCTTCAGGCTGAATAGCCACAACATGGGCCACTCCTCGACCACCTTCCTCTCTTCGCTGGAAATTACCACGGCCGCGTCCACGACCTCTCTGCAGAGCAGCAACAACAGGAGCACGCACTTGGCCACCAGCCAACATAGGACACTCTCGCCTCAAATGATCCGCAGATCCACAATTCCAGCATCCATTACCAGCTGCCGCAACAGGAGCTTGCACCTCCCTCACAGCACGAGGACAATCACGCTTCATGTGACCACGTGAACCACAAATCCAACAAGCACTCGAATCAGCTTTAGCATTGCCTCCCCGAGCAGGTGCACCACCACCTCTCTTAGCTGAAGACTGATACTTCTGATCACGTCCCCTTTTGTTCTGTCCACCACCGGAACTAAACTCAGCAGCTCGCTTACCAGAACTTGCTCCAGCACCTCTAGCAGATAAACCCAAGTTCATCTCAATATCCTTGGCTCGGCCCACCAGCACATCAAAATCATCATACTCAGTGGCCAGCACATACATCTTCACATCCATCACTAAACCATAACGGAATCTCTCGCACCTCGCCCGCTCATCAGGTACCAGCTCAGGTGCATACTGACTGAGTCTAACAAACTGCACTTCATACTCAGCCACCGACATGCTCCCTTGGGTAAGAGACATGAACTCACGCTTCTTTTCATCAAGATATCTCACACCAAGATATCTCCTCTTGAACACATTCTGAAAGAATGTCCATGTTACATCAGCTTCAGCCATCCCAGCAATAGTGGTCGTCCACCACGTATAAGCATCATCCTGTAGCAAGGATACTACACAGCCCAGCTTTTGCACATCAGTGCAACTCATCTGACCCAAGATCCTCTTGGTACTCTCCATCCAGGATTCCGAACCTTCAGCTGACAAACCCCTGAACTCAATCCCTCCCAGACTGCGCAGACGTTCCAAGGGTAGTCTAACTCCAGCATCTCCCTGATGCCCAGCTCCTCGAGCTCCAGCTACTGCGGCTTGAAAAGCTCCAGCAATAGCTTGCACCAACATCGTCATGTCAGGCATCGCTTGCCCCTGACCAACTTCAGGACCAGCAGCTCCAGCTCCAGCACCAGCTGCAGCTTCAGCTCTTTCTCCCTCAGCACCACCACCACCAGGTGGAGGAGGAGGTAACACTGCACTTCCCGCATTTTCCTCATTCTCATTCTCATTCGGAGCCGTAGCTCGCACATTACTTCTCAACTCTCTACGTGGTGCCATACTCTAACAATGCAATCACAATGCAACAAACAAAGTCAGGTCCAACAAGGTAAGCAATCCAAGTACTCAAGCTCAATTTCATTTAAAATCAGCACCATTACATTAGCTTTGATTTGGCAATGGGTACCCACAACATGCTTCATCACAGCATACAACTCAATTGCATCAAATTCACAAATCACCCAACATGCTTTCACTCATCAAGCATACATAGCATACATACTTCAATCATGCACACATTCATTCCCAATTACTCGAGAACTCAGCTCTGATACCACCAAATGTAACCCCCTTAACCCGGCCTAGACGGTTGACCCGAATTAAGAAAGTCACACAGGGAAAACCAAATTCAACCCGAAAGTCAACCTTGATTAACGACCCTTTTTTTCTTTTTAAACTTGTCTAGATGCACATTAACCCTAGTTATGATCATACAAACAACATGCTCAAAGATCATACGCATCAGAGATCAAACGGGGACCCAATTGAACAATTTACAACTTTAGGGACCAAATTGTAAAGTCTATAAATTATAAGGTCTTAACCCAAATTAAAGTTACCATCTTGAAATTAGTCAGGTTCCATGCTTCACTGCTAAATTTCAGCTCAAACGAACATCCCAAGCTCATACAATTGCTCAAAGAAGATTCAGGACCAAAATGCAAACATTCCAAAACATTTAACTGCCTATGTCAGCCCCCAACGGTCAGACGTTCCGAAACAAGGAGAGCCTGTTTCGAAATGCGGGGCCGTTCCGCAACGCGTACCGAAACGAAGGCTAGCAGAGAGCTTCCCGTTTCGAAACAGTGTCTCCCGTTTTGGACGCCTGGGCTGATTCAAGGCACTCGTTCCGAAACGGTAGCCACTGTTCCGAAACAGCCTGCACAGAATGCAGCAAATTGCTTTCTCAAACACACAATTGATCAACCATACATGCTCTAAATGCTACCAAACTTTACCAGCAACAAATTCAACATACAAGAGACATATTTGCATCAACCAATCAGCATGATACCACCATATATGAAAAGCCCCAAATCTAAGCATGCTTCCTACTCAAGCAAACCATTCAAGCATAAATCCTTCAAAAACCAAGCACATAAAGGCCAAATACAAAACCAACATTATTAACAACTTTAAGCAAACTTAGGGAGTTCAAAACATCTCCCAAAACATTCACATAGGTCCCCCATTGCCAAGTACCCCAAAGCTAAATGTGTATAAGAAAACCTTTCCATACTTGAGCTTAACTTCCACTTGATTGCTTGCCTTCCTTGCTGCCCTCAAAGTACCTTAATGATCTGCATTATTGGTTTAAGAAAACGAAAGAGAGTGTAAGCAAAAGCTTAGTGAGGAATGCTCATTAAAACCATTCAATAATGCATTTTTAAATCTCATTTATAGATCATGCTTCAAGCAACATTAAACATGTTCTTAAACATTTAAAACAAGCATCTCATGCTTCAACTTCATTTAACATGCTCTTTAACAACTCAAACAAGCATCTCATGCTTCAACTCATAATAAGTCATATTGGCAACAAGTGATACAATTCTCATAAGATTCACACATGGACTTTTAAACACCATTGTAATCTTATCCCCATGGACTTTTAAACACCATGGACCCATGGACTTTTAAACACCATGGCAAGGAACACACAAGGACTTTTAACCACCTTTGTGTCCTTAACAAGAATCTCCCAAGGACTTTTAACCACCTTGGAGTTCTTAAGTAACCAAGGCTTTCCAAGGACTTTTAACCACCTTGAGCCTTAACCATGAACCATCCAAGGACTTTTAACCACCTTGAGGTTCATAAACTTTCCAAGATCCACACAAGGACTTTTAACAACTTTGTGATCTTACCAAGAACCATCCAAGGACTTTTAACCACCTTGATGTTTTTAAATATACAAGGCTCACACAAGGTCTTTTAACCACCTTTGTGACCTTAACATCACTTGCCAATATGCATCATTATCATCAATATATCCACTGTTTTAAAGCATTAAACCAAGCCATAAACATCATGCATTTTTAAGCATCAAACCACATTTAAACAATGTTCAAAAACAAGGAACTCTTACCTTGAGCTTCCTTCAACGTATGGCTTACAAAATCAGCAATAACCATGCTAAATCATGCTTTCAAAACAGAATTAAAACATGCAATAAACCATATTGCACAACAACAAACCATAGCCACCACTAGAGAGTTTTTCCGGACACTTACACTTGAGCTTAGCAAAGTTGTTTAGACTTAAACTAAGCTCCCAAGACATTAGTTTCAAAGCCGAAAACCCAATTTCACTCACCGATTCCGTTTCGCCTCTTTGCCGAAACACAAATCGAGCTTCCGGATCACCACCACTTGGATCCAAAGATGACTCCCCTGTTTTAAACACATCAAAGCAGAGGATTAATGCATCATCATGCATTAATAGCTTCAATGAAAGCACCTAAACTCGCTGCTCTCATCCACACTCCATTTTCGGCCACCAAACACAACCGAAAATGCATCCAAACAACTCCTCAACAAAGCCCAGCCATAAACCATCAAAACTAAACATCCTTTAACATCATTTAACATCTAAAAAGAACTTATTAACATCCTTATACCTCCAGCAACAACAGATCCACAAGATCACTCCAAAACAACCAAGAATCATAAGCTAAACTTAGGAAATTCAACCTATCCGGGATTGCATTAATTAAAACTCAATTCCTTATCAAATTAACATTCATTTATCATCCAATTAACACCTTAAAACACAGCCCAAACAGATCCAACGAAAATCCATCAAAAATCATCAAATCTTGCATTTAAAGCCAAGATCCATTACACAACTTAAAAGCCATTTATAAAACATCAATTAAGGATTGAGAACTTAGGAATTTCAGTAAAGAACTGAGAGTTTAGAGGAGAAGGACGTTCTTACCTCCAAACTTGAGTTTCTCCCCTTTTTAGAACCAAAAAGCTTGAAGAATCAACTAGCAAATGGTGAGGTTTTGTTGATGTGATGATTAGCAATCAAAAGAGGATTGAAAAGAGATGTTTAGGTGACAAAATCAGAAGAAAATCTCTGGAGAGAAAGTGTTTGGGTTGAGAGAAAATGAGAGAAAAAGAAAATTGGAAAATATGGAAAGTTAGTTACAAAATAGGAAAATGATTTCCCTCCACTTTTCTTTTGTTTTAAAATCAGAATTAAACATTAAAATATCTTAGAAAATTCTGGAGAAACTCCCTTTGGGTAAATAGCTCCTTAAATATTCAAAGTTTCAATCCTTTTTAAAACAGTCACGCAACTTTCAAAACTTACATTTCGGTCACTAGCCAAAATGTCACCCTTCCAAAACTCATTTTGTAAAATTGATTTCACAGTTCACTTATATATATTAAAAGAGGATTTTAGAACATTTTTCCATATTTTTAATGCAACCCGAACTAGGCTTTCCTAATTTCACCTTTTTATATTCAAACAGCACTTAGACCGAACCGGTCAACGCCCAAACTTCTAAGCCCAAAACCGGGGCGTTACAATTAGCTTGTATGGGAAACAAAGAGGCAAGAAGGTTTCCAAGGAATTGGACTAAGCTCAAGTATAATTTTATATTCGCTCATTAGTCATTATAGTTGACAATGGGAGAATTCTTTGTGTTTGGGAGATTGTGTTTTTGAACTCCCTGTTTTGAGGCATGTTTGGAATGCCCTTAATGACTTGTAAATGGCCTTTAATGTTGGTTTATGCCTTGAGTTGTCTTTTGACTTCTAAGTGGCTACTTTTGCATAGGTTGGATGCATATAGAATTCTTTGATGCTTATGGACTTGCTATGATGTTGTTTTTGTCATGAATGTTATGGTTTAAAGTTCTAAATATGTTGTATGCATGTTGGAAGCATGTTGGAATGGTTTAATATGAATTAAAGTGTGAAAAACAAGCAAAAAGTGTCATTTCAGGCCCATGTGTTTCGGTACACTCGAGCCTGTACCGAAATAGTGAGCCTGAAATGGCCTAAGGGTTTCAAAATAGGGGAAGCATGTTCCGGTACAATTTGCCACAGGAAGCTTCTGTTCCAAAACACATCAAAGGTTGTTTCGATACAAGCCCGTGTTCCGAGCCATATGAACCTGTAGCGAAACAGCAAGCTGCTATGTTAGTTGATGGAATATTATGAAGTTCTGATTTCTTACGTTTTAGTCCCTGAATATTGTGTATGCAATTAAATAAGCACGAATGTTTATTTTGGGCTGAGTTTTCACTGAGAAGCATGTAACATGTTTTATTAAAGGTTGGTAACTTTAAAATGGCAAAAGTCTCTAAAATTTTGTAAAGTTGCAAAAAGGTCTCTAAAGTGTAATTGAATGCAATTGAGTGTCAAATCAATGTCTGGTCGAGATGTCAATTGTTCCGCTGCGACGTTAATGAATTAGGACAATAATGAGCATCTAGACAAGATAAAATAAAAAATTAGGGTTGTTTATTTGTGGTAAACCATCTAGTTTACTTCAATATTCCCCGTGTGACCCGTTCGGTTCGGTCTATCATCCAGACCAAGTCGAGGGGGTTACATTTGGTGGTATCATAGCCAGGTTGATGTAATATTGTTGTTTGGTTGAATACTTGATGAATGCTATGCACGATGATTGATTATCCATTGTTTTGGTCATTGTTTGACTTGTATGAGAGGCACGATGTTTGATAACATGAATTGTGATTGTTATATGTTTTTTGGGGAGGAAATTAAGGGTGCCCATTGCCATATTATTACTAATGTAAAGAGAATTTTGATTTTGAAAAGAAAAACTTGAGCACCTTGGATTCTTGCTTCGGATAACCTAATTGTTTTTATTGTGGCATTGCTTTTAGCTATACTATTTTGATAATGGGACCGAGACGAGAGCTGAGAGGCAATGTGCATAACATGGTTGAGAATGAGATAGATGAGAACGTAGAGAATTTGCTGCCTTCTCCTCCTCCTTGTGGTTGTGGTGGATCTGGAGCGGGAGCTAGTGTTGGAGGTGTTGGGCCTCAGGCAGCGCAAGGGCAATGTGCTGTTGATATGACATCATTGCTTAGGCCATAGCTGGGGCCTTTCAGGCAGCGATTGTGTGAATGCATGTGGCCGCACCTTAGCTTGGTGCTAATGCTGGGTTACCTTTGGAACGTTTGCGTAGTTTTGGTGGAACTGAGTTTAGAGGCCTATTTCCTGAGAGTTCTGAGGCTTGGTTTGAGAATACCAAACGAATTCTAGATCAGACGAGTTGCAATGATGTACAGAAGTTGGGTTGTGATGTCTTCTTGCTTCACGGAGATGCTTATGCGTGCTGGATGACCATCATTGCGGGTATGGAACCTGCCGAGCTTACTTAGGCATTCTTTATATATTCTTTCACGAAGAAGTATTTGGGTGTTCGTTATCTAGACGAGAAGAAGAGATAATTTATGTCCTTGGTGCAAGGAAATATGACTGTTTCCGAGTACGAAGTTCAGTTTGTTTGGTTGAGCCAGTATGCTCATGAGCTGGTTCTCGATGAGTAGAAGAGATGCGATCATTTTCACTATGGGCTGCTAAAGGATGTTAAGACCTACGTGATGGCTTTGGACTACACCGATTTTGATGTCTTAGTCACTCGAGCTAAGGACATTGAAGAATGTTGCACATGTGGTTGATGTTCAGCCTGAGCGAGGTGAACATGCTATAGTGTATACGCACCATGATGGAAGGAATGACACGGATGTGATCGCAGGTACTTTTACTTTGCAATCCTTGTCATTACTTTCTTTGATTGATTATGGTTCTACCCATTCAAACATTTTGCGTAAGCATGCACAAGTGCTTGGTTTGCCTGTTGAGTTATTAGATGTTCGTATGCGTGTAACAAGTTCTTTTGGTGAAACAATTGTTACAATAAAGTTGTATAAGAGATGCCATTTGATGGTTCAAGGACATGTGTTTGAGGTTGATCTTATGGAATTGCCTTTCTATGGTTTCAGTGTAATTCTTGGTATGGATTGATTAACTGAGCATAGGGTTGTGGTTGATTTTGAAATCAAACGAGTTTCATTGAAACTCGATGATGATTATGAGGTGGTGGTTGTAGGTGAGAATGTGAAATTCTTATCTAATGCGATTTCGGCTCTTGAAGCGAGTCAGTTGATACGGTTGGGATGTGAAGCTTTCCTACCTTATGTGATGAATCCTAGTACAATGGAGGTGCAAGTGCAAGACATATGTACATTATGCGAGTTTCCGAGTGTCTTTCTGAAAGAGTTGCCTGGTTTTCCACAAAACCAAAAGGCTGAGTTTGGGATTGAGTTGTACGAGAATACCACTCCAATGTCTAGTGCTTCTTATTCCATGGCTCCGAAAGAGTTGAAGGAGTTGAAGATGCAACTTCAGGAGTTGTTTGATAGAGGTTTCATTAGGCCTAGTGTTTCGCCTTGGGGTGCACCGGTCTTATTTGTGAAGAAGAAGGATGGTACAATGAGAATGTGTATAGATTATCGTCAATTGAACAAGTTGACAGTTAAGAACAAATATCGTTTTCCAATGATTGATGATTTGTTTGATCAATTTCGGGGTGCTTCAATGTTTTCTAAGATCTGGATACTACCAGTTGATGGTAAAAAAAGTGGATGTGCCTAAGACTGCTTTTCACACACGGTATGAGCATTATGAGTTTTTGGTGATGCCTTTTGGTTTGACTAATGCCCCTACTGTGTTTATGGACATGATGAATCACGTGTTTCACGAGTTCTTGGATAGGTCTTTGGTTGTGTTTATCGATGATATTCTAGTGCACTCTCGTACCGAGGAGGATCATGATAAGCATTTACGGATTGTGTTGCAAGTTTTAATGGAAAATTAGCTTTATTCTAAGTTGAGCAAGTGCGAGTTTTGGCTTAAGGAAGTTGTTTTCCTTGGTCATGTGGTGTTGGCCAAAGGGATTAGAGTTGACCCTCAAAAGGTAGAAGCGGTGATGAATTGGAAGGCACCTAAGTCATTTCATGAGGTGCGTAGTTTCCTTGGTTTGGCGGGATACTACCGTAGGTTCGTGGATGGGTTTTCAAAGATTGTTGCTCATTTGACAAAGTTGTTACAAAAGGATGTAAAGTTTGAGTCGATAGAGGTTCGACAACAAGCTTTTGAGAAGTTGAAGGAAGCATTGACGCAAGCCCCTATCTTGATTCAACCTGAATCGGGAAAAGAGTTTGTAGTTTATACTGATGCATCATATGTTGGTTTGGGATGTGTTTTGATGCAAGAGGGTAGGGTAGTAGCTTATACATCTGGGCAATTGAAGGTGCACGAGTGTAATTATCCTACACACAATATCGAGTTGGTTGTTGTGGTGTTTGCCTTGAAAGTCTGGAGGCATTATCTTTATGGTGAAAAGTGCACGATCTACACATATCACAAAAGTTTGAAGTACTTGATGTCCCAAAGAGAGTTGAATCTTAGGCAACGAAGGTGGCTTGAGTTACTTCAATATTATGACTTGACGATTGAGTATCATCCAGGGAAGGCTAATGTTGTAGCCGATGCCTTAAGTAGGAAGGTGGTTGTGGAGTTCAGGGCGATATTTGCTCAATTGAGTGTATCGCGCGATGGTGGTTTAGTTACTGAATTGCAAGTGAAACCCTCGTTGGTAGAGTTGATTAAGGAAAATCAGTTGTTAGATGATTCATTGGTACCGCATGTTCAGGATATTACGGAAGGTGATCCAACAGACTTTTGTTTCAATAATTATGGCTTTTTGTGTTTTAAGAGTCGAATAGTTGTGCCAAAGGATGTTGAGCTAAGGCGCACTATTCTGATTGAGGCTCATAGCAGCCCTTTTGCTATGTATCATGGTAGTACAAAAATGTATCGTGGGTCAATAGATGAGTACTATTGGGTTGGTTTGAAAAGAGATGTTGCTGATTTTGTTAGCAAGTGTATGGTTTGTCAAAGAGTAAAAGTCGAACATCAATTTCCTTCTGGATTGTTACAACCTTTGAAGATTCTAGAATGGATATGGGAGAGAATCACTATCGATTTTGTGATGGGTTGGCCTTTGACACCGTCCAAGAAGAATTTCGTTTGGGTGATTGTTGATCGTTTTACGAAGTGTGCACATTTTCTGGCAGTGCATGCTACGAATACATTAGATAAGTTGGCGGATTTGTACATATTTGAGATTGTGAGGTTGCACGGGGTACCTAAGTCCATTATTTCGGATCGAAATCCTCGTTTTACAACGAGGTTTTGGGAGTGTCTTCATCAAGCGTTAGGTACACGTTTGAATTTTAGTACTTCGTATCATCCTCAAATGGATGGTCAGTCTGAGAGGGTTATCCAGGTGTTGGAGGATATGTTGAGATGTTGCATCATTGATTTCCAAGGTTCTTGGGAGAAACAATTTCCCTTAGTGGAGTTTGCTTACAATAACAGTTACCAAGTGAGTATTCAAATGGCTAACTATGAGGCCTTTTATGGAAGGAAATGTAGAACGCATCTTTGTTGGGCGGAAGTAGGACAAAAGTTGGTTTCTTTGCCTAATGTGCTTAAGGGCACTACGGAAAAAGTGAAGCTCATTAATGAAAGGTTGAAAGCGGCTTCGGAGTGACAAAAGTCTTACGCGGATTTGAAGCGTAAGAAGATTGAGTATGTTGTGGGAGATAAAGTGCTTCTGAAGGTTTCACCTTGGAAAAAGGTGATGAGATTTGGTCAGAAAGGCAAGTTGAGTCCAAGGTTTATTGGACCGTATGAGGTGCTAGAGTGTGTTGGATCTGTTGCTTATATGTTGAGGTTGCCTTTTGAGTTGGAAAAGATACATGGTGTTTTCCATGTATCTATGCTTCGTAAGTATAGATCGGATCTATCTCATGTTATGCATGTTGAAGAGATTGAGTTGAATCTGAATTTTTCCTATGATGAAGAACCAGTTGAGATCTTAGATTAAGACAGAAAGGTTCTTCGTGGTAAGACCATTGAGTTGGTCAAGGTCTTGTGGCGACATCGTGATGTTGAAGAATAGACATGGGAAAGAAAGGATGACATGAAAAAGCATTTTCCTCATCTTTTTTCTCCAGGTAAAAATTTCGAGGACGAAATTTCCTAAGTGGGGCAGAGTTGTAACGCCCTGATTTTGGGCCTAGAGGAATTTGGGGTCAATTTGAAGTCCGTAGAGCTTAGACTAGAGATTCGAGTTTTCGGGAATGGTTCAGGGAAAACGTAGTTCAGGAAATGATAATATTATGAGAAAAATTTCTAAAATATTCTAAAAATAAGTAAAAAGGTTTGGTAAAGTCATTTTTGAAAAATGTCTTTTGGAAGATCGAGATTTCAGTTTATGGACTATTTTGTAAAACGTATAAAATCTGTTTTTAAGGATTGTTTTAAAAGAGGGCCAAAACTTAGAATAATTAGGGAGCTACCATTTAATTAATGAGGCTTTTCCTTTGATTTGACCATTTTAAATGATTTAATAAAAAGGAATTTAAAAGGGATTTTAATAAAAAGGGATTTTTAATTACCAAAAAGGCTAATTGACGTAACTTCCATTCTCTCATTTTTCAATCAGCCAAACACTCTATTTTCTCTCTAATGTTCCAGAAATCTTCATCTTTTAACTTCTTTTTGTTTCACAAATGATTTTCTAAGTTTCTCCATCATTATTCTCAAAGAAATCTTGAAGGATTTCTTCAAAATCTTGTCATTTGGAGGAAAAGGAAAAGGTTAGAGGTAAATTTCGTTTAACTCCTCTAATCAAGGTTTTTTAATGAAATTCCCAAGTCTTTGTCTCTCTAAATATATATATATATATATATATATATATATTAGCAATGTTTTGTTATTTAATTAATGAAAATTGGTGAATCAAGCTTTCAAATGTGATTTCTAAGGATTTTCGTATTCCTACTGTTTTGTTTGATTTGAGATTGATTTCAGTTATGGTTTGGATGTTAAATGATGTTAAAATGGATGTTTAATCATATTAATCCTGAATTGGTTTGGATCTCTAGTTGTAGATGGCTAGATTTGGGGTATTTGGTGAAGTTTTGAGGTTCTGGTGTTGATGGAGGTTTATGGGTGGGATTAGGTTGTTTTTAAATATTAATTGATGATTAAAACATGATTAAAATCAACCATAACCCAACCAAAATAGATCCATTACAAAAATTACACAAAATCATCATTTAAAGCTTGATTTAGTCATTTTCTTCAAATCAATCATGAAACCTTGTTAAGAAACATAATTAAAAAGCCAAATACTTGAGAATTTCATTAAAGAACATTGATTAGAGGAGAAGCTCAAAAATTACCTCTAATCCCTTTCTATTCCTCCAATTGACATGATTTGATTGAAAGTCTTCAAGAAACCATTGAAACACAATTAAAATCATTTGGAAATCAAAGTAAAATGGAAAGGAAAAGATCTCTGGAAGTTTTGAAAGAAAATAGGTAGTTGGCTGATGAGAAAATGGAGACAAATAGAAGTTACATTAAAATAAGTTTGTAAAGCTTTATTCCCCTTTTAAGCAAGACCTTTTTAATCTTTCTAATTAAAACAAGTCAAATTAAAGGAATAGCTGATTACAATTACTTTATCTCTCTAAAGATTCTAAGTTTTAGCTCTATGCAAATTAGCCATTTAAAGTTGTTTTCAATTTTAGCAATTTAGTCACTAAATGAAAATGTCCAGCTTCCAATATAATTTTCCAAAATTGACTTCACCACTCCCTTATATATATTTAAAAAGGATTTAAGAAAATTTTATCATATTTTTAACACTTCCCAAAATAGGTTTTCCCTGAACCAATCTCGAACTAACCCTAATCTCTAGTCTGGGTCCAACAGACCCTAAACCCAACCTACAAACTCCTAAGCCCAAAAATATGGGTGTTACAACTCTGCCCCACTTGGGAAATTTCGTCCTCGAAATTTTTCCTGGAAGAAAAATGTGTGGAAACTACTTTAACATGTTTGCTTTGCTTTCCCATGTGGCCTCCTCAACTCCTTGATGACGCCAGAACACCTGTACAAGTTCAATCGTCTTACCACGAAGAACTTTGCTACTAGAATCAAGAATCTCAACAAGTTCCTTATCATAAGACAAATTCGTTCGCAACTCAAGATCCTACATTGGGATAACATGTGACGGATCCGACCTATACCTCCGCAACATCGGGACATGAAACACATCATGATATTTCTCCAACTCGGGAGGCAACCTCAACCGATATGCAATAGGACAAACACGCTCCACAACTTCATATGGTCCAATAAACCATGGACTAAGCTTAACCTTACATCCAAACCTTATCACCTTCTTCCAAGCGATCACATATCAACTTTACCTTCTCGGTAGTACCTCTAAGCATATCAGGTAATGATACCAATTTCTGTCCAGCGTTTGCCCAACAAACATGAGTCCTACACCTTCTACCATACAACGCCTCATACGGTGCCATCTGAATACTAGCCTGATAGATGTTTTTGTAAGCAAACTCAACCAACAACAGATGTTTCTCCCACGAACCCTGAAAATCAATAACACAACAGCGTAACATATCCTCAAGCACTTGAATTACTCGCTCTGACTGACCATCTGACTGAGGATGATACGAAGTACTAAAATTCAATCGGCTACTTAATGCACTATGCAAACAATTCCAAAACCACAATGTAAACCTCGGATCTCTATCTGATACAATCGACTTCGGCACACCATGTCGTCTCACTACCTCACAGATATACAAATCAACCAATTTATCCAAGGAATCAGCTGTATTGACGGCTAGGAAATGTGCACACTTGGTGAGTCGATCTAGTATAACCCAAACTGAATTCTTTCGCGAAGGAGTCAATGGCAAACCCGATACAAAATCCATAGTTATTATCTCCCATTTCTATTCTAGAATCCGCAAAGGCTGTAACAATCACGACATAAACTGAAGTTTGGCATTCACTCACTGACAGACCATACATTTACTCACGAATTCAGCCACATCCTTTTTCAAACCAATCCAGAAAAAATCATTCTTCAAGTCTCGATACATCTTCGTGCTACCCGGATGCATAAAAACATACTAGTATGTGCTTCACTCAAAATGGTGCTTCTCAAATCGGTATCATCAGGCACAACAACTCTATTTCTGAAACACAAAACATTATCATTACTGAAACTGTATTCGGTCGGTTTACCTTCCGCAATGTCCTGAACATGTGAAGCCAAAGAACTATCTTGCAGCTGTTTCTCACGGATCAACTGTACCAGCGAAGGTTTCACTTGTAATTCAGCAATCAATCCACCATCATGTGATAAACTCAATCTGGCAAACATTGCTCGAAGCTCAACTGCCACTTTCCTACTCAAAGCATCGGCTACCACATTGGCTTTACCTGAGTGGTACTCAATAGTAAGATCATAGTCCTTTAACAATTCAAGCCATCTACGCTGTCGGAGATTCAAATCTTTCTAAGACATCTATTATTTCAAGCTCTTGTGATCGGTATACACTGTGCATTTCTCACCATACAAATAGTGTCTCCACACCTTCAAAGCAAAAACAATAGCGGCTAACTAAAAATCATGTGTGGGGTAATTCATTTCATGAATCTTCAACTGTCTCGATGCATAAGCAAAAACTCTCCCATCTTGCATCAATACACACCCTAAACCTACATATGAAGCATCACTGTAAATCACATAACCTTTCCCTGTTACCGGTTGCAATAACACGGGTGCTCTAGTCAAGGCATCTTTCAATCGATCAAAAGCCATATGTCTCGCTTCTGTCCACTCATATCTGACATCCTTTTGTAACAATTTCGTCAACGGAGCAGCTGTAACCCCCGTAGCCCGGTCTGGACGGTTGACCCGAACTACGAAGATTACACGGGGAAAACCAAAGTCAACCCGAAAGTCAACCTTGATTAACGACCCCTTTTTTTCTTTTTAATCTTGTCTAGATGCACATTAACCTTAGATGTGATCACACAACATCATGCTCAAAGATCACAAACATCAGAGATCAAACAGGGACCCAATTGAACAAATTACAACTTTAGGGACCAAATTGTAATTTCTGAAAACTTTAAGGTCTTAACCAGATTTTAAGTTACCAACTTAAAATTAATCAGGTTTTATGCTTCCCTGCCAAATTTCAGCTCAAACGGACATCCTAAACTCATACAATTGCACAAACAAGATTCAGGACCAAAATGCAAACATTTTGAAACATTTAACCGCCCATGTCAGCCCCCAACGGTCACCCGTTTCGAAACAGGCCAAGCCCGTTCCGAAACACAGGGCCGTTTCGCAACGCGTTCCGCAACAGGTGTCTGGCAGAATGCTTTCCGTTTCGGAACGGTGGCACCCGTTTCGGACGCCTGGGTTCATGCAGGGCACCCGTTCCGAAACGGTGTCATCTGTTCCGAAACGCCTAGCCCAGAATGCTGCATTTTGCTCACTCAAACACACAATTGATCATCCAAACATGCTCCAAAAGCCACCAAACTTTACCAACATGCAATTCAACATAAATGAGACATACTTGCATCAACAATTCAACAGAAACACAACATATAAGAAAAGCCCCAAATCTATAGGCATGCTTCCTACACAAGCAACCATTTAGGCACAAACCCTCCAAATCACTCTCATTTAAGCCAATTCATGTTCCAACAACATTAGCAACAACATTAAAACATTCTTGATCAAACATATACGATCGTATACACATCAACTCGAGAGATTCTACCCCATTGCCCTTATTAACTATAGCTATTCACCGAGACATACATCTCCATTGGAGTCCACCTTGAATCCCTTGCTCCTTGCTGTCCAAACTTCAAGAATCTGCATTGATGGACAAAAGGAGCGTAAGCACATAATGCTTAGTGAGGAATGCTCAAAACCAAAACACCATCAATGCAGCGGGTCATTAAAACACTTTTAAAACAAACCCGATTTGATTACCAAAGCCATGTTTGAAAACCCTTTTCAACATCAAGCTCAAATCATGCATAAACACCATATGCCAAGCTTAAACAAAACCATGGAAAACACTCCCATTTCAAAACATACCTTTCTTAAACTTGAAGCCATTTCAAACAAGAAACCCTTTTAAAACCATAGCTCAAATATTCTATCACATGCACTTAACCAAGGCAACATAAGAACCATAACATCATCTCACATGCCTTTAAAAACAAGTCTTACAAGACTCCAATGCAACATAGATATTTCATGCTCACATGCATCATTTACCAAATGATAACCAACACTTGTTCAACTTAACAAGTAACATGCATTCACTAGCATCATACACTTTTCATGCAACAATGCATCTTTTCAAGCATCTCATGCCTCACATGCAATTATGCATCATTTCAAGCATCTCATGCTTCACATGCAACCATGCATCATTTCAAGCATCTCATGCTTCACATGCAACCATGCATCATTTCAAGCATCTCATGCTTCTCTATGATCAAGAACATTACATTGGCTACCAAGTGATCAACCACATTCACTTTTCAACTCAACAACCCGATCGGATACGCGGATTCCAAGCGTTGTCCCTACGCTCCATACACCCTACCAATCCAAGGTCTCCCAAATGGACTTTTAAACACCATTTGACCTTACAAGCCTAAGGTTCCCATGTATGGACTTTTAAACACCATACAACCTTAGCTTTTACCGAGGTTCCCATGCATGGACTTTTAAACACCATACAACCTCAACATGCACAAGGTTTCCACGTATGGACTTTTAACCACCATACAACCATTGCATAACCGATTGGTAGTTGTATAAATCACTAACGAGATCGGGGACACCCCACACAAGATCCACACATGGACTTAACACTGCCATTGTGATCTTAACAAGCACAAGGTTCTCACATATGGACTTTTAACCACCATATAACCTTTGCTTAACCAAGGTCCTCGAATGGGCAACAACCTCCATTATGACCTCATCTCGTTAGGATACTTGAAGGGAGCTTTTCCGGTCCACTCTTGACCACTCCACCTCCAAGGCGACTTAATTCACGGTGCACCCAATCCTATAGCCGGCTAATTATATCCGATCAACAAACCAAGAACCGTTTACATCACTTGCCAATATAACCATCTTACCATATTAATCCAATGTTCCACTTGCATAAACATAATGCAAAACCATCACAACATTAGCCCAATGATTCACATGCATAACCAATATGCAAAACCATTACCTCATTAATCCAATGATTCACATGCATAACCAATATGCAAAAGGTAACATTTACCATCATCAATTCACTATTTTAAAGCATCATACAAAGCCATTGATCAACATGCAACACTATGCATCAAAACCACAATTACCATGCGCAAAACCAAGGATCTCTTACCTTGAGCATCCTTCACAAATGGCTTTCAAAACCAGCATTAAACCATGCTAAAACATGCTTACAAAACAGAATTAAACCATGCAAAACACATGCATTTCAATCATCAACCACATTTGCTTTTAAAACCAAATCACACACAATTCAAGAGCAAAAATCCTTTTACTTACTCTTGAGCTTAGCAAAGTTATTTAGACTTACACTAAGCTCCCAAAAACCTTCAAACCTTGTTTTAAAAGCTGAAATCCCAACTTCACTCACCGATAACCAAAACAAGACTAGCCAACAAGCCTTCCAAGCTTCCGAAACCTTCCGCAACACCTCTAAAGCTCACGGATCAAACTCCTCTGTTTCAAGCACACAAAAACAGAACATTAATGCATCCTTGTGCATTAAAACACCAGCAACAACAACAACACAACTCGCTGCTCATCACAAATCTAACAATTTGGCTACCAAACACAACCGAAATCATCTCCAAACACTTCCAAAACTTAACCCAGCCAAGATCCATCACTTCTAACCATTTTTATACATCAATTAACATCCAAAATGATCACAAACACATCCTTATACCTCCAGGTATAACAGATCACCAAAAACACTCCAAAAACAACCAAAAACTCAAGCCAAACTTAGGAAATTCAACCTATCCGGGATTGCATTAATTAAACCTCAACTTCTAATCAATTTAGCATTCATTTAACATCATTTTGACACTCCAAAACACTGCCCAAACAGATCACACGAAAATTTCACCAAAATCACCAAATCTTGCATTTTAGCCAAAAATCAAGATCTCAATTGAAAAGCCATTAACAAAACATAAATCAAGGATTGAGAACTTAGGAATTTCAGTAAAGAACTGATAGTTTAGAGGAGAAGGACGTTCTTACCTCCAAACTTGAATTTCTCCATTTTAGAGCCAAAAAGCTTGATGAAACAACTTGCAAATTGAGAGGTTTTGTTGATGAGATGATTAGGAATCAAATGAGAGTTGAAATGAGAGATTTAGATGCCAAAATCAGAGAAGGAAATATGGAGAATTGTGTTTGGGTTGAGAGAGAATGAGAGAAAAGGAAAATTGAGAGAAAATAGAAAGTTAGTTAAGAAATTGGTTAAAATGATTTCCCTCCCTTTCATAATCTTTAAAAATCAGAATAAAGCCTTAAAATATTTTAGAAAAATCTGGAGAAATCCTTTTTGGAATAATAGCTCCTTAAAGATTCAAAGTTTCAATCCTTTATAAAACTGTCCCGCAACTTTCAAAAATTACATTTTGGTCACTAGCCAAAATGTCAACCTTCCGAACCTCATTTTCCAAAATTGATTTCACAGTTCACTTATATATATTAAAAGATGATTTTAGAACATTTTTCCACATTTTTAATGCAACCCGAACTAGGCTTTCCTAAATTCACTCTTATATATTCGATCAGCACTTTGACCGAACCGGTCAACGCCCAAAACTTCTGAGCCCAAAACCGGGGCGTTACAACAGCTATCTTTGAAAATCCTTCTACAAACCGACGGTAGTAGCCCGCTAAACCTAGGAAACTACGAACCTCAGTCACAGGCTTCGGTTGCTTAAAATTCACAACAACTTCCACTTTCCGAGGATCAACTCTAATGCCATCCGTTGATACAACATGACATACAAAGACTACCTCTCTAATCCAAAACTCGCATTTGCTCAATTTCGTGTACAATTGTCTAGCAAAGTCTTCAACACAAGTCGCAAATGCCTATCATTGTCTTCCTCAGTGCGCTAATAAATCAATATATCATCAATGAACACCACAATAAATTGATCTAGGAAGTCATGAAACACACGGTTCATCATGTCCATAAATACGGCTGGTGCATTAGTCAATCTGAATGACATTACCAAAAACTCATAGTGTCCATAACGTGTACAAAAAGCTGTCTTCGGTATGTCTTGTTTCTTTACTTTCAACTAATAGTACTTGGATCTCAAATCTATCTTTGAAAACACTAACGCATCCCGTAACTGATCAAAAAATCATCTATTCTCGGAAAAGGATACTTGTTCTTCACAGTTAATTTATTCAACTGACGGTAATCAATACCCATACGCATACTTCCGTCTTTCTTCTTAACAATCAGTACCGGTGCACCCCAAGGCGATATACTCAGACGGATAAAACCACGATCTAATAACTCCTGAAGCTGATTCTTTAGTTCTTACAACTCATTCGGAGCCATCCGATACAGTGCAATCGATATAGGAGCAGAATCATAATATAACTCAATGGCGAACTCGACTTCTCTATCCGGTGGCAAACCATGTAACTCTTCTGGAAATACCTTAGGAAAGTCACAAAATGCTAAAATGTCTTTTTGTCAAACTTTACTCATACTTGGATTCGTCACATAAGCTAAGTATGCTTGACATCCCTGGTCCATCACCTTCTGAGCCTCCATAGCAGAAACAAAGTTGGATAAGAATTTAACGTTCTCACCAACCACCACCACCTCGTAATCGTCTGATAACCTCAACCTCACTCGTTTATTCTCGAAATCTACCTTTGCCTTGTGTTCTACCAACCAATCCATTCCTAAAATCACACCAAACCCGTAAAACAAAAACACCATCATGTCGACCGGAAACACGTGACCCTGAACCATCAACGGACGCCTCCGATACATCTTTCTAACCACAATTGCCTCGCCGAATGAACTAGTCACACTCATACCCACATCAAGAATCTCACATGGTATGTCCAACATTTTAGCACGCTCACTCAGAATATAAGAATATGTAGAACCAGAATCAATCAACGAAAGCAATGTCAAAGACTGTAACATGAAATTACCTGCGATAGCATCAGTGTCATTCATGCCCTCTCTGTGTGCATACACCATCGATGGTCCCCCTCCATCGGTCTGAACCGCGACTACATGCGCCACATTCCTCTGGCCATCGTTTTGTGGCTTAAAATTCCCTTAGTCGCACCCACGGTCTCGCTGATACTCGGCAGCTCCTGCAGGGGCCTGACAACCTCTAGCTATCTGAGGAAAATCTCGCTTGAGATGATCCTTCGATCCACAATGCCAGCATGTACCATAAGTTCCCAAACATTCTCCCGGATGAGATCTACCACACTTTGTGCACTCGGGTGCACGGTGAGCAAAACATTTGCCTTGATGGCCATGCCCGAGTTTACCACCCCCACGTCTGTGGTCAAAATGTTGCCTCTTGTCCTTGTTCCCTTTGGCACGATCACGTTTCTACTCTGGAGGCCATTTCTCTGAACTAGATCCGCCTCCTCCAACAAACAAACCAAGACTATTCTCTATATCTTTGGCTCGGACGACCAACACATCAAAATATGAATAATCAGTAGCCAACATGTAAGTCTTTACTCCATCAGTCAATCCATATCGAAACCTCTCACATCGTTCCCTCTAAGTGGGAACTAGCTCGGCCGCATACTGACTCAATCTGACAAACTGAATCTCATACTCTAAAACTGTCATGCTTCCCTAAACCAAAGCCATGAACTCACATTTCTTTTCATCCTGATATCTCCGACCTAGATACTTCTTCTGGAAGGTAGAATGGAAGAAATCCCAAGTGATATTTGCGGTATCCATACTCGCGGTGATCGTAGTCCACCAAACATATGCATCACCCTGAAGCAAAGATACCACACAACCAAGCTTCCATGCATCACTGCACTCCATCTGACCCAAAAACCCGGTAGTACTTGCTAGCCATATCTTGGCTCCCTCGGGCGATAACCCACGAAACTCTACTCCGCCCAAACTACGAAGTCTCTTGAGGGGCAACCCATCCCTCTGTCCATGCTGCGGTGCAGCCAACTACAACCCAGCCATCGCAGACTGAAAAGCCCCAGTAATAGCCTGAATCAACAGGCTCATATCAGCTCCAACCTGTCCCTGGCCACCACGAGGCTCCTCACCTCACACATCTACTCCACCAACCGGAGGAGGAGGAGGTAAATCTCACTCTTGCGGATGTGTGGCATCCTCGACCGGATCCTCCCGTGGCTCACCACCCACCTGACCTCTTCTAGGTCTAGCCATGATAGACAAATGCAATGCTACAACAACAACAAATAAAACAAAAGGAAATGATTCTGGTCAACAACATCAAGGGTCCAAGATGCTTAAGTATTTTACAAAAATTTCCCCGATAATAGTATCTGACAATGGGTACCTTACACAACAAGCAAACACCACAAATAAGCAAGCAAACACCAAAAACAAACACACTTACCTCACTTACCATTCCGGTTGCACGACAACCAACGCAAGCCTTTCCGAACTTGGCTTTGATGCCAACGGATATAACCCCCTCGACCCGGCCTAGCTACCAAACTGTATCGAGCGTATCATGGGACTAACCGAAGAAAAACTTGGAGATTTCCTTCCGAGCAACTAGGGACCAAAATGCAAAACTAGCATAAAACAGGGATCTATGATGAAATTAAGGTGATCACTTTGAAATTACTCTAATTTCATACATCCATGTAGAAATGCAGCTCAAAAAAAGCCTACAATCAAACATAATTGATAACACATTAAGCTTGCACCAAAACGCAAGAAAATAGCTTCAAAGATGCTCTTAACTAAATTCCAATGACCCCTGTTTCGGAACACCCTCTCTGGTATCGATACGGGTCTGCCCAGAGAGCTTTCATTTCGAAACGGCTTAGACCCGTTTCGGCCCTGCAAATCCCATTTCGACACTCGTTTCGAAATGCAAAGGCCAAAACGAGGGTCGTTCCGAAACCTTCGAGCCCGTTTCGAAACACCCTACTACAGTGGTAGGAAAACTGCAGGCCAAGCATCTCCAAGGTCACTTCCCTTGGTGCCAATCAACACAAGCAACAACATAACAAGAAGATAGGCATACAAACACCAAGATCAAGCAATCAAACATACATTCAAGCAAGAGGTCCATCTCATGATTAACAAACAACAAGATACAAACATCAAGATCCATGTATTAAGCAAATCAAGCTAGAAAGCCGAAACCATAAAGCTTAAGGTATAAACAAGCTAACCAAGGCATAACAAACATGCTCTCAACACAAGGAGTTTACAAAACACTCCTAAAACATATCCAAGGTCTACCTCCATTGCCACACACACTATTATCTACACCAAACCATACTTCAGCTTGAAGCGGACACTTGGATCACCTCCCTTGCACTGTTGCCTTCCAAGATGGTCTACGGATCTGCATTGCTGGAAAAGAGAGCGTAAGCTACGAAGCTTAGTGAGCGGGGCTCAAAACCAAGCTACAACAATATAGTTTTGAAAACCAACATCATTTTGGAAACCAAAACACTTTAATAAAATCACTTTCGCAAATCATTTCCTTTCAAACATATCATACTTAAATCAAGTATAAGAAATTGCAACAACACATGCCATAGGCACAAAACATGCATCGACCACATATGCAAACCAAGCCTATCAGCTCCAATTCAATCCACATGCTCCAAGAATATAAACATAACCATATGAGTTTACCAAGCTCAAATTTAAAACCATAAGCAAATGAGTATACCAGCATCATTGAAACATTGCTCGGATAAGAGAACACCTTGATGGCACAACCCCCATCAATCAACATGGTGAAACAACCCTCACCACAATCTCACTTCGGCCAGGATGCCACAACCCGCATTGCCCGTTGGTGATAGCACAACCCATATCACTCGCATCACAAAAGCACAACCCCTATTGTGAAACCGAAGAATTTATCTCACACTCGAATTTTGTATATATAGTGCACTTCACATCCTATTGATCGATCAATCTATCTGATATAACCCATGTGTCAATATACTCATCGCAACATCTCATTCCACTGATTTACACCGGGGATAAACACCTCCCCAAGCACATCCCAAATACCTTAACCACAAGGCCATGCTTACCATGAACTCAAGGAACACTTTCATAAATCACATGGTATTCTCATGGGACAAAAACAACATGCATTTGATGCACAACAACAATGGAAAAACATAATTTAAAATGATATGCTCATGATCAAAACATGATCAACATGCAAAATGGCAAAAATACCGAAATAACTCAAAACATACTCTTGAGCTTGGGTTGGCCTAACGGCCAAACCCAAACTCCCAAAATTCTTCTTTAACCTTGTTAAGGCGTTAAAAACATTTCCACTCACCAACGATTACCAAAACCAAGCCGAAACACTTTTCTAACTTCCCGGTTCGCTCACAAATGTATCCAAAAATTCTGGATCTTAAACCCCTACTTCTAACCAACCCAAAATGGAGGATTAGAGATATTTTCAACACTCTAACTTGCTGGAAAACAGAGATTCAACAATCCAATCAAATCGCCTATCGAAACATCTCCGAAACAAACCGAAAATATCGGAAAACTCAACTCGGTCAACTTCCACCAAAAACCCAGCATTATACATCATCAAAACACATGTATAATCATCAAAAAACATCAACCCAATATCAGAATACCATCAACTATTGATTTACCACAAAACTCACTTTTCACCCATCAAACTTTAACACAAAACCCAATTTCAGGATTCCTATTATTCACCCATCATCTCAATATTTTTCCACAACAAAAACAAAGCCCAAAAACAACATTAAACCCAGTTTTAACAGATCTCAACGAAAATTAACCCAAGGAGCTCATTTTACAAAATTTTCATTAGGAATCTTTAGGAAAATCTTAACCTTAATTAATAAAAGAGTCAAAAACATGGAAATATCAAGAAAGAACCTTACATCAGAGGAGAATTTCGTTGCTCACCTCCAATGATAGTATTTCTCCCTTGATTAGCAAATAACACTTGAGAAAACTAGAAATAAAGCATGGGTTTTAGAGATAGGAGATAGGAAAACCTTTTGAAAGCATTAAATTAATAAGAAACATCAATTACCTTTGAGAAGTTAAGCCTAGATGGTTGTTTGGCTGAAGAGAAAAAGAGAAGAGCTTCAAAATCGAGTTTTAACGTGAAATGAGGAAATAAGAGAAAACCTTTTTAGTTTTAATTATAAAACCCTTTTTAAAATATTTGAATAGTCAAAAGTAAAGGGGAAAATAACTATATTGGCACAGCCAATTTAGCTCCTTAAAGATTCTATGTTTTAACTCTTTTACAAAATGATCACTAAAAACAGATTTTGCAATCTTTACATTTTGGTCACTAGACCGAAATGTCATGGCTCGAAAAATGTTTTTCTAAAATTGTTTTTACCAAAGCCTTATATATAATATTTAAGGATTTTAGAAATTTATTTCATATTTTCCAACCATTCGGAGACCACTTTCCCTGAACTCTCCCATAACTCCCAACACCGAACTTTTGGACCTTGAAATCTTACCGAATCTTTAAGACCTAAAACTGGGGTGTTACAGAGAAGATAAACGAAGGAAGCCATCCCAATCCCTGTGGAGACGATACTCTAATACTCATCATTATATTACTTGAGACATGTACACTTGCACTAATTTCGGAGCACTTTTTACACGCAACAAGTTTTTGCCGCTGTTGTCGGGGATTGGCAATATCAACTTTCAATTTTATTTTCTTGCACTTTTTATTTTTTATTGTTTAGTATCTCAAGCACTAATCAATTTTGGTTTTGCATTGGTGTATGACCAAGGTGAACCTAAAGTAACTATTCTACGACCTTGATCAAGAAATTGATCGTAGTTTCCAAAGTCTCAAGCAACAGATAAGACCAAAGATGGCACATCAAGTTGGTGGTAACAATGCTAATAACAATCGGAATGCCAACGGGCAGCAGGTTGTCGACGGGCAGCCAATTGTCGACGGTGCTTAAGATGCTCTAGCAGGAGGTGGAGAAAATCCGCAAAAAGAATTTGCGCCGGTACGAAACCCAACTGTCCGAGACTACCTAGAAGAAGATCTGAACGGATTAAATCCGAGAGTTGTCACACCTGAGTTAGAAGCTGCCCACTTTGAGCTGAAACTCGTAATGTTCAACATGATCAATACTATGGGGCAATTTGGCGGCTCAACAACTGAAGATGCTAGACAACACCTCAAATCCTTCTTGCATATTTGCAATTCATTTAAAATGGAGGAAGTACATGAGGATATTCTAAGGCTAAAACTATTTCCCTATTCATGGAGGGATAGGACAAAAACCTGGTTGAATAGCATCCCATCAGGATTAATAGGATCTTGGAATAATTTATGTCGTGATTTCCTTGCACGTTTTTAATCCTAAGAATTTAAATGATAAATTACGTAATGAAATCACTTCTTTTCGAAAGGCTGATGACGAATCCATGCACAGGGCTTGAGAACGATATAGAGAGCTGTTATATAAATTCCCCTTGTGGACACATGTGACAATGTTCTACAATGTTGACAACACGACAACGAGGATGGTGCTTGATGCCTCGGCAAACGACATACTCCTAGACAAAGAACCCAATGAAGAAATGGAGATCTTGAATAGGACGGCCAAAAGCGATTATCAATTCCCAACGGCCAGAAGAGGGGGAATCAGGCGCCAACCAACATTAAACGAAATAGGGTTCTCGGACTCAATTTCAGCCCAAATCCCCACCTTGACAAAGTTAGTCATGAACATGCAAACGCAGAATAATCACAGGGAGGTCAAGGTAATGGATTTATTTTGTGAATACTTTGGAGGTGACCATGTTTCTTCTGAATGTCCACAGAATACAGAGTCAAGTTGTTACGTTGGAAACTATAATCGGAACAATAATATGATGTCCAACAACTACAACTCGGCCTGGAAGAAACAACCGATTTCTCCTAGAGCAACCCCAACAACGCATTCAATCAAAACAATTAGAATGATCAAGTAGCGGGATTTCAACTAAAACATCCCTCCACAGACTATGCCGCAACAACAGCCTCTGTCGCAGCAATATCCTATACCGACTAGTTCATTAGAAAACTCTCTTAATGCTTTTATGTCTCAAACTAGTGCATATATGGCTAACACTGATAAGTTAATAAAGAAAACTGACGCTTTTATGGACAGGATGGAGATGCGGATGCAGAATCATGAGGCAACATTCAAATCCCTTGAAACTCAAGTCGGGCAGTTTGCACAAATCCTAAACTCCATACCGATTGGAGGATTTCCAAGCGATCCTGAAGTTGCTAAGGGAGCAAGTCATGAACAGTGTAAAGCAATCATCACTAGGAGTGGCAAACAACTGAAGGAACCCCGAGCCAGTGAAAAAGAGGAGACCAAAGAAAAAGAGGCTTTTGCCGCTGCAGAACCAGCCTCAACACTGGTTGATCCCACTACTACGACAGAACCTGACCAAGCATCCGCAGCAAAGCCTGAAAGTAACGCTGAGGAAAATCAGAAGGATGCTGAAAAACCATATACGATGCCCCAAATTAAATTTTGATGTAAGAAGTGGATCGAAGACATTCGACTCCCACCACCATTCCCACAAAGTCTTAAACGGCAGAAGAAAGGGTACCAGTTCAAGAAGTTCTTGGACATCTTGAAGCAGTTCCACATCAACATACCCTTAGTGGAAGCAATAGAGCAAATGTAGAATTATGCCAAGTTCCTTAAAGACATGGTGTCAAAGCGAACAAGAATAGGGGAGTTTGAAACAGTTGCCGCAACGGAAGGGTATATGGCCATGTTACACAACCGAACACCACCTAAACTTAAAGATCTTGGGAGCTTCACAATACCATGTGCAATCGGCAATCATTATGAGGGGAAGGTATTGTGTGACTTAGGGGCAAACATAAACTTGATGCCCAAATCCGTTTTCTAGAAGTTGGGAATTGGGAAGGCAAGATCAGCCACAATCATGCTCCAATTGGCCGATCGCTCATGTGTGCAACCGGAGGGAAAAATTAAAGACATACTGGTAAGAGTTGATAAGTTTATTTTTCCCGCAGATTTTCTTGTTCTTGATTGTGAGGCAGATGGACATGCACCCATCACACTGAGAGGACATTGATTGATGTGGAAAAAGGTGAGCAAACAATGAGGGTAAATGACCAACAATTCAAGCTCAATGTTTTCCAGACTCTCAAGCGTGCTGATGATCAAGAAGAATGTCAAATAATGCAAGCCACCACTGAATTCAACTTTGACATCGATGCACCCTACCTCGACATACACTACCTCGGTAATGAGTTTGGCTACTGCCTCGGCATGCACTCTGACGATTGCCTTGGTAATATTCTGGACAACCTTCCCGACTCTGAAGAAACTGAAGAGGCGGAAATTGAGGAAGCCCACTAGACGGTCTCTCGTCCAGGTAAGTATTTCAAACCCCTCAATTATTCCAGAGAGGAAAAAAGGTTGATAAACCCTAAATCGAGCAACCACCGGTTCTCGAATTAAAACAATTGCGTGATAAATTGAAATATGTTTATTTGGGAACCAACGACACATTGCCCGTAATTATTTCTTCTAAGTTGCAGCCTGAACAGGAACAAAGTTTGATCAATATGCTGCAGCGGCATAAGAGGGAAATAGGGTGGACGATTGCCGATTTGAAGGGGATAAGCCCAGGTGTATGTATGCACAAAATACTTTTGGAGGATGATCATAAACCTACCATTGAAGCTCAAAGAAGGCGTAACAATGCCATGAAGAAGGTGGTAAGAAAAAGAGATTATTAAATGGCTTGACGCTGGAATTATCTATCCCATCTCTGACAGCACGTGGGTTAGCCCGGTACAATGTGTACCAAAGAAAGGTGGAATGATCGTGATAACCAACGGGAATAGTGAGTTAATCCCAACCAAGACTGTGACCAGTTGGAGGGTTTGTATGGATTGTCCCAAGTTGAATAAAGCAACTAGAAAGCATCACTTATCTTTGCCCTTTATTGATCAAATGCTTGATAGACTTGCTGGTAAACAATTTTACTATTTTCTTGATAGTTACTAAGGTTATAATCAGATTGCCATAGCACTGGATGACCAGGCAAAAACCACCTTCACTTGCCTATGCGATATAAATGCATTTAGGAGTATGCCTTTCGATCTTTGCCTCGACAATTTGTAGAGGGTACTCAAACGATGTGAGGAATCCAATCTAGTCCTGAATTGGGCGAAATGCCACTTCATGGTGGATGAGGGCATAATGATCGGCCACAATATCTCATCAAAGGGAATCGAAGTAGACAAAGCCAAGTTAGATGTGATCAAGAAACTACCCCCATCAACCACCGTCAAAGGAATCAATAGTTTTCTAGGACACACAGGTTTTTATAGAAAATTTATTACAAGTTTTTCTAAGATTACTAAACCTTTGTGTTCTTTGCTTGAATAGGATAGGGGCTTTGACTTCAATGACGAATGTACTGAAGCATTCAAGATATTGAAACAAAAGCTTGTGACCGCACCAATAGTAGTCCCACCAGATTAGACACTGCCCTTCGAGCTCATTTGCTACGCAAGCGACTATGTTATCGGGGCAGTCCTTGGACAGAGTAAAGACATAATTTTTCATGTGATTTACTATGCTAGCAAAACACTCAACGAGGCCCAAGTCACGCGAAACTTCACTTGCCGACGCGAAGATCACTTGCCCGAAGCTCCCAAAATGGCTTCGCTTGCTTCTGGATCAATGTCCCCTTTTTTAGAGCATCAAAAACAGAGATCCAATGCATTAAAATGCATTCCAACACCATCAACTGTAACCCCCTTAACCCGGCCTAGACGGTTGACCCGAATTAAGAAAGTCACACGGGGAAAACCAAAGTCAACCCGAAAGTCAACCTTGATTAACGACCCTTTTTTTTTTAATCTTGTCTAGATGCACATTAGCCCTAATTGTGATCACACAAACATCATACTCAAAGATCACAAACATCAGAGATCAAACAGGGACCCAAATTGAAATTTTTGATAAATATGAGGACTTAACCCAAATTAAAGTTACCAGCTTATAATTAGTCAGATTTCATGCTTCACTGTGAAATTTCAACTCAAAAGGACTTCCCAAACTCATACAATTGCACAAACAAGATTCAGGACCAAAATGCAAACATTTCAAAACATATAACTGCCAATGTCAGCCCCCAACGGTCACCCGTTCCGAAACAGGCAGAGCCCGTTTCGAAACGCGGGGCCGTTCCGCAACGCGTACCGCAACACGGGCTGGCAGTAGCCAAACCGTTTCGGAACGGTCTCTCCCGTTTCGGACGCCTGGGCTTGTTTAAGGCACCTGTTCCGAAACGGGTGGCACTGTTCCGAAACGCCCTGCACAGATTGCCCCAAAATGCATTCTTCAACATGCAATTAATCATCCAATCATGCTCCAAATGCTACCAAACTTTACCAGCATGCAATTCAACATATATAAGACATATTTGCATCAACAATTCATCAAAACAACATCACATAAGAAAAGCCCCAAATCTATAGGCATGCTTCCTACACAAGCAAGCCATTCAAGCATAAACTTCCAATTCAAACTTATAAAAGCCAAACACTTAATCCAGCATTCTCATCAACATTCAACATACTTAGGGAGTTCAAATCCTCTCCCAAAACATACACATAGGTCCCCCATTGCCAAGTTACCAAAAGCTAAGAGTGTACTTAAGAAACCTTCCATACATTGAGCTTTACTTTCACTTGATTGCTTGCCCTTCTTGCTGCCCTCAAGGTACTCTAATGTTCTGCATTATTGAATTAAGAAAACGAAAGAGAGCGTAAGCAAAAGCTTAGTGAGGAATGCTCATAAACCATTCAATAATGCATTTATAAAACATTTATAAATCATGCTTCAAATCATCAATTGCACATGCTCAAAAGCATACTTAAAACAAGCATCTCATGCTTCATATCATAACATGTCATATTGGCCACAAGTGATAAGTTCCATTTCTTTAAAAACAAGTTCATCAACTTTCACCCCAAGGACTTTTAAACACCTTGGCCCCAAGGACTTTTAAACACCTTGGCCCATGGACTTTTAACCACCATGGAAAGGACCACACAAGGACTTTTAACCACCTTTGTGTCCGTATCAAGTTTCACCCCAAGGACTTTTAAACACCTTGGCCCCAAGGACTTTTAAACACCTTGGCCCCATGGACTTTTAAACACCATGGCCCCATGGACTTTTAAACACCATGGAAAGGATCACACAAGGACTTTTAACCACCTTTGTGTCCATAGCAAGAACCATCCAAGGACTTTTAACCACCTTGATGTTCTTAAGCAACAAGGCTCACTCAAGGACTTTTAACCACCTTAGTGACCTTAACCTTTTCAAAACATCACTTGCCAATATACATCATTATCATCAATTTATCCACTGTTTTAAAGCATTAAACCAAGCCATATTCATCATGCATTTAAAAGCATCAAACCACATTTAATCAATGTACAAAAACAAGGAACTCTTACCTTGAGCTTCCTTCAACATATGGCTTACAAAAACAGCAATTACCATGCTAAATCATGCTTTCAAAACAGTATTTAAATCATGCAATAAACCACATTGCATCACAACAAAATCATGGCCACCACTAGAGAGTACTTTCCGAAAACTTACACTTGAGCTTAGCAAAGTTGTTTAGACTTAAACTAAGCTCCCAAGACATTGGTTTCAAAGCCGAAAACCATTTTCACTCACCGATTCCACTTCGCCTCTTGCCGAAGCACCAAATCAAGCTTCCGGATCAACAACTCTTGGATCCAAAGATGCCTCCCCTGTTTTAACACATCAAAGCAGAGGATTAATGCATCATCATGCATTAATTGCTTCAATGAAAGCACCTAAACTCGCTGCTCTCATCCACACTCCATTTTCGGCTACCAAACACAACCGAAAATGCATCCAAACCACTTCTCAACAAAGCCCAGCCATAAACCATCAAAACCTAACATCCTTTAACATCATTTAACATCTAAAAAGAGCCTACAAACATCCTTATACCTCCAGCAACATCAGATCCACAAGATCACCTCAAAAACAACCAAGAAACACAAGCTAAACTTAGGAAACTCAACCTATCCGGGATTGCATTAATCAAAACTCAATTCCTTATCAATTTAATGTTCAAATATCATCAAAAACACATCTCAAATCACAGATTTATCAGATCAAACGAAAATCATCAAAAATCACCAAATCTTGCATTATAAGCCAAGATCCAATTCACAACTCAAAAGCCTTTAATAAAACATCAATTAAGGATTGAAAACTCAGGAATTTCAGTAAAGAACTGATAGTTTAGAGGAGAAGGACGTTCTTACCTCCAAACTTGAGTTTCTCCTCTTTTTGGAATAAAAAACCTTGATGAATCAAGTAGCAAATGATGAGGTTTTGTAGATATGTTGATTAGGAATCAAAAGAGAGTTAAAAGGAGAGATTTAGGTGAGAAAATCAGAAACAATTCTCTGGAGATAAGGTGTTTGGGTTGAGAGAAAATGAGAAAGAAAATTGGAAAGTTAGTTAACAAAATAGCCAAATGGCTTTTCCCTCCTATTTTGACAACTTTTAAAATCAGAATATATCTCAAAATATCTTAGAAAAATCTGGAGAAACTACTTTTGGAATAATAGCTCCTTAAAGATTCAAAGTTTCAACCCTTTCGAAAACAGTCACCAAACTTTCAAAAATTACATTTTGGTCACTAGCCAAAATGTCACCCTTCCAAAACTCATTTTCCAAAGTTGATTCCACAGTTCACTTAATTATATTAAAAGATGATTTTAGAACATTTTTCCATATTTTTAATGCAACCCGAACTAGGCTTTCCTAATTTCACCTCTTTAGATTCGAACAGCACTTTGACCAAACCGGTCAACGCCCAAAACTACTAAGCCCAAAACCGGGGCGTTACAACTCTCCCCCCTTAAGAAATTTCGTCCTCGAAATTTACCTGAAGGAAAGAGATAAGGAAACTGCTTTAGCATGTCTTCCTTCCGCTCCCACGTGGCTTCCTCAACACCTCGATGCTTCCACAGCACCTTCACCAACTGAATGGTCTTGCCACGAAGAACCTTGCTATCTGAATCCAGAACCTTCACCGGTTCCTCATCATAGGTCAAATCCGGATTCAATTCCACTTCCTCCACAGGCATCACATGTGAAGGATCAAATCTATACTTCCGGAGCATAGAAACATGGAACACATCATGAATCTTCTCCAACTCTTGAGGTAACCTCAACCGATACGCAACAGGACCCACACGCTCAACAACCTCATATGGTCCAATGTACCTAGGGCTCAACTTACCCATTCAGCCAAACCTCATCACCTTCTTCCAAGGTGAAACCTTCAAGAACACACGGTCACCCACCGCATACTCTATCTCCTTACGCTTCAAATCCGCGTAAGACTTTTGCCGATCAGAAGCAGCCTTCAACCGCTCACAAATGAGCTTCACCTTCTCAGTGGTCCCTTTCAACAAAGCCGGCATCGAAACCAACTTTTGACCAGTTTCAGCCCAACAAAGAGGAGTCCTACACTTCCTCCCATACAGAGCCTCATAAGGTGCCATCTGTATACTCGCCTGATAACTATTGTTATAAGCGAACTCAACCAAAGGCAGATGCTTCTCCCAAGAACCTTGGAACTCAATCACGCAGCACCTCAACATATCCTCCAAAATCTGAATAACTCGCTCAGACTGACCATCCGACTGAGGATGATAGGATGTACTGAAATGCAACCTTGTACCCAAAGCTTGATGCAAACACTGCCAGAAACGCGATGTGAACCTCGGATCCCTATCCGACACAATCGACTTAGGCACACCATGCAGCCTCACAACCTCAGCAATGTACAGCTCTGCCAACTTATCCAAAGAAAACGTAGTATGCACAGGCAAGAAATGCGCACACTTCGTCAGGCGATCCACAATCACCCACACAGAATTCTTCTTCGATGGAGACAAAGGCAAACCAGATACAAAATCCATGGTAACCCTTTCCCACTTCCATTCAGGGAATTTCAACGGTTGCAACAACCCAGAAGGAACCTGATGTTCAGCCTTAACTCGCTGACACACCAAACACTTGCTAACAAACTCTGCAACATCCTTCTTCAAACCCACCCAATAGTACTCATCACGAAGATCACGGTGCATCTTAGTACTACCAGGGTGCATAGCAAAAGGACTACTATGACCTTCAGTCAGAATAGCACGCCTCAACTCAGCATCATTGGGCACTACTATTCGACTCCCAAAACACAGCACTCCATCTTCATTAAAACAGAAATCCGAAGGCCTACCCTCCGCGATATCCTGAACATGAGACACCAAGGAATCATCCAGCAACTGCTTATCCTTGATCAACTGAACCAACGATGGTTTCACCTGCAACTCCGCAACAAGACCACCATCTCGCGATATGCTCAAGCTAGCAAACATAGCCCTCAGCTCAACAGCTACCTTCCTACTCAAGGCATCCGCAACAACATTAGCTTTTCCAGGATGGTACTCAATCGTCAGATCATAATCCTTGAGCAACTCCAACCAACGCCGCTGCCTAAGATTCAACTCCTTCTGAGACATCAGATACCTCAAACTCTTGTGATCCGTGTACACAGTACACTTCTCACCATACAGATAATGCCTCCAGATCTTCAGAGCAAAAACCACTGCAGCCAGCTCAATATCATGCGTAGGGTAATTGCGCTCATGCACTTTCAACTGCCGCGATGCATAAGCCACCACCTTACCCTCTTGCATCAGCACACATCCCAAACCAACATAGGATGCATCACTGTAGACCACAAACTCTTTCCCTGATTCAGGCTGAACCAAGATAGGAGCTTGCGTCAAAGCCACCTTCAGCTTCTCAAAAGCCTGTTGTCTCGCTTCTGTCCACTCATATTTAACATCCTTTTGCAACAGCTTCGTCAAAGGAGCAACAGTCTTGGAAAAACCATCCACAAACCTTCGGTAGTATCCTGCCAAACCAAGGAAACTACGGACCTCATGAACAGACTTAGGAACCTTCCAGTTCATCACCGCCTCAATCTTCTGAGGATCAACTCGAATCCCCTCAGCTGAGACTACATGCCCAAGAAACACCACCTCCTTAAGCCAGAACTCACACTTGCTCAGCTTAGCATAAAGCTGATTCTCCAACAAAGCTTGCAAAACAATCCTCAAATGCTCTTCATGCTCCTCCTCAGTACGCGAGTACACGAGGATATCATCAATGAACACCACAACGAACTTGTCCAGGTATTCATGAAACACACGGTTCATCATGTCCATGAAAGCAGCAGGAGCATTTGTCAAACCAAACGGCATCACAAGGAACTCATAATGCCCATACCTTGTCCTGAAAGCTGTCTTAGGCACATCCACATCCTTCACCTTCAACTGGTAATACCCTGATCTCAAGTCAATCTTACAGAACACAGCAGCTCCCCGAAATTGATCAAAGAGATCATCGATCCTCGGCAAAGGATACTGATTCTTGATAGTCAACTTATTCAGCTGACGATAATCAATGCACATCCTCATAGTGCCATCTTTCTTCTTCACAAACAAGACCGGTGCTCCCCAAGGTGACACACTCGGCCGGATGAAACCACGATCAAGCAGCTCTTGCAACTACGTCTTCAGCTCCTTCAGCTCCTTAGGTGCCATTCTATAGGGAGTAATGGACACAGGAGTTGTATTCTCATGCAGCTCAATTCCAAACTCCACCTCGCGATTAGGAGGTAAACCAGGCAACTCCTCAAGAAAAACACCAGGAAACTCCTTCACAACCCTGATATCTTGCACTCTCAACTCTTTAGAGCTAGGATTCATCACAAAAGCTAGATAAGCCTCGCAACCTTGCCTCAGCATCCTGCTCGCCTCCAAGGTAGAAACAACATTGGCAAGAAACTTCACATTCTCACCAACCACAACAACTTCATAATCATCCGCAAGCTTAAGCGAAACACGCTTATTTTCACAATCCACAACAGCATGATGCTCAGCAAGCCAATCCATACCAAGGATCACATCAAAACCATAAAAGGGCAACTCCATAAGATCAACATGAAAAACATGTTCTTGAACAACCAAGGGACACCTTCTATAAAGCTTTCGAGTCACAACAGTTTCACCAAAAGAACTAGTGACACGAACACCAACATCCAAAGACTCAACAGGCAAACCAAGCAATTCAGCATGCTCACGCAAAATGTATGAATGCGTAGACCCAGAATCAATCAAAGAAAGCAATGACAAGGATTGCAAAGTAAAGGTACCTGCAATCACATCCGCATCATTCCTTCCCTCACGCTGAGCATACACTCTCGCTTGGCCTCCACCTTCAGGCTGAATAGCCACAACATGGGCTACTCCACGACCACCTTCCTCTCGCCTCTGGAAATTACCACGGCCGCGCCCACGACCTCTCTGTGGTGCAGCAACAACAGGAGCACGCATCTGCTCACCAGCCAACCTCGGACAATCTCGCCTCAAGTGGTCTGCAGAACCACAATTCCAGCACCCATAACCAGCTGCCGCAACAGGAGCTTGCACCTCCCTCACAGCATGAGGACAGTCATGCTTCATGTGACCACGTGAACCACAGATCCAACAAGCACTAGGGTCAGCTCTAGCATTACCTCCTCTAGCAGGTGCACCACCACCTCTCTTAGCTGAGGACTGATACGTCTGATCACGTCCCCTCTTGTTCCGTCCACCTCCGGAACTATACTCAGCAGCTCTCTTGCCAGAACTTGCTCCAGCACCTTTTGCAGATAAACCCAAGTTCATCTCTATGTCCTTGGCTCGGCCCACCAACACATCAAAATCATCATACTCGGTGGCCAGCACATACATCTTCACCTCCGTTACAAGACCATAACGAAACCTTCCGCACCTCTCCCGTTCATCAGGAATAAGCTCAGGTGCATACTGACTGAGTCGCACAAACTGCACCTCATACTCAGCCACTGTCATACTCCCCTGGGTAAGAGTCATGAACTCACGTTTCTTCTCATCAAGATATCTCACTCCAAGATATCTCCGCTTGAACACATTCTGAAAGAATGTCCAAGTCACATCAGCTTCAGCCATCCCAGCTATGGTGGTCGTCCACCACGTATACGCATCGTCCTGCAGCAAGGACACAACACAACCCAACTTTTGCACATCCGTGCAACTCATCTGTCCCAAGATTCGCTTGGTACTCTCTAGCCAAGCTTCAGAACTCTCAGCAGACATACCCCTGAACTCAGTCCCACCAAGACTGCGCAGACGCTCCAAAGGTAGTCTAACTCCAGCATCTCCTTGATGCCCAGCTCCTTGAGCTCCAGCTACTGCTTCTCGAAAAGCACCCGCAATAGCTTGTACTAACATCGTCATATCAGACATAGCTTGCCCCTGACCAACCTCTGGTCCAGCAGCTCCAGCACCAGCTGCAGCTTCAGCTCTTCCTCCCTCAGCACCACCACCACCAGGTGGAGGAGGAGGTAACACCGCACTACCCGTGTTTTCCTCGTTCTCGTTCTCATTAGGAGCCGTAGCTCGCACACTACCTCGTAACTCTCTACGTGGTGCCATACTTTTACCATGCAACATCAATGCAAATAAAACAAAGTCAGGCCCAGCAAGGTAAGCAATCCAAGTATTCAAGCTCAATTTCATTCAAAATCAACATCATTTCATTAGCTTTTATTTGGCAATGGGTACCCACAACATGCTACAACACAGCATACATCTCAATTGCATCCAAATCACAAGCCACTAAACATGCTTTCAAACAACAAACATACAAGGCATACATACTTCAATCATGCACACATTCATTCCCAATTACTCGATAACTCAGCTCTGATACCACCAAATGTAACCCCCTTAACCCGGCCTAGACGGTTGACCCGAATTAAGAAAGTCACACGGGGAAAACCAAAGTCAACTCGAAAGTCAACCTTGATTAACGACCCTTTTTTTTTCTTTTAATCTTGTCTAGATGCACATTAGCCCTAATTGTGATCACACAAACATCATACTCAAAGATCACAAACATCAGAGATCAAACAGGGACCCAAATTGAAATTTCTGATAAATATGAGGACTTAACCCAAATTAAAGTTACCAGCTTATAATTAGTCAGATTTCATGCTTCACTGTGAAATTTCAGCTCAAAAGGACTTCCCAAACTCATACAATTGCACAAACAAGATTCAGGACCAAAATGCAAACATTTCAAAACATATAACTGCCAATGTCAGCCCCCAACGGTCACCCGTTCCGAAACAGGCAGAGCCCGTTTCGAAATGCGGGGCCGTTCCGCAACGCGTACCGCAACACGGGCTGGCAGTAGCCAAACCGTTTCGGAACGGTCTCTCCCGTTTCGGACGCCTGGGCTTGTTTAAGGCACCTGTTCCGAAACGGGTGGCACTGTTCCGAAACGCCCTGCACAGATTGCCCCAAAATGCATTCTTCAACATGCAATTAATCATCCAATCATGCTCCAAATGCTACCAAACTTTACCAGCATGCAATTCAACATATATAAGACATATTTGCATCAACAATTCATCAAAACAACATCACATAAGAAAATCCCCAAATCTATAGGCATGCTTCCTACACAAGCAAGCCATTCAAGCATAAACTTCCAATTCAAACTTATAAAAGCCAAACACTTAATCCAGCATTCTCATCAACATTCAACATACTTAGGGAGTTCAAATCCTCTCCCAAAACATACACATAGGTCCCCCATTGCCAAATTACCAAAAGCTAAGAGTGTACTTAAGAAACCTTCCATACATTGAGCTTTACTTTCACTTGATTGCTTGCCCTTCTTGCTGCCCTCAAGGTACTCTAATGTTCTGCATTATTGAATTAAGAAAACGAAAGAGAGCGTAAGCAAAAGCTTAGTGAGGAATGCTCATAAACCATTCAATAATGCATTTATAAAACATTTATAAATCATGCTTCAAATCATCAATTGCACATGCTCAAAAGCATACTTAAAACAAGCATCTCATGCTTCATATCATAACATGTCATATTGGCCACAAGTGATAAGTTCCATTTCTTTAAAAACAAGTTCATCAACTTTCACCCCAAGGACTTTTAAACACCTTGGCCCCAAGGACTTTTAAACACCTTGGCCCATGGACTTTTAACCACCATGGAAAGGACCACACAAGGACTTTTAACCACCTTTGTGTCCGTATCAAGTTTCACCCCAAGGACTTTTAAACACCTTGGCCCCAAGGACTTTTAAACACCTTGGCCCCATGGACTTTTAAACACCATGGCCCCATGGACTTTTAAACACCATGGAAAGGATCACACAAGGACTTTTAACCACCTTTGTGTCCATAGCAAGAACCATCCAAGGACTTTTAACCACCTTGATGTTCTTAAGCAACAAGGCTCACTCAAGGACTTTTAACCACCTTAGTGACCTTAACCTTTTCAAAACATCACTTGCCAATATACATCATTATCATCAATTTATCCACTGTTTTAAAGCATTAAACCAAGCCATATTCATCATGCATTTAAAAGCATCAAACCACATTTAATCAATGTACAAAAACAAGGAACTCTTACCTTGAGCTTCCTTCAACATATGGCTTACAAAAACAGCAATTACCATGCTAAATCATGCTTTCAAAACAGTATTTAAATCATGCAATAAACCACATTGCATCACAACAAAATCATGGCCACCACTAGAGAGTACTTTCCGAAAACTTACACTTGAGCTTAGCAAAGTTGTTTAGACTTAAACTAAGCTCCCAAGACATTGGTTTCAAAGCCGAAAACCATTTTCACTCACCGATTCCACTTCGCCTCTTGCCGAAGCACCAAATCAAGCTTCCGGATCAACAACTCTTGGATCCAAAGATGCCTCCCCTGTTTTAACACATCAAAGCAGAGGATTAATGCATCATCATGCATTAATTGCTTCAATGAAAGCACCTAAACTCGCTGCTCTCATCCACACTCCATTTTCGGCTACCAAACACAACCGAAAATGCATCCAAACCACTTCTCAACAAAGCCCAGCCATAAACCATCAAAACCTAACATCCTTTAACATCATTTAACATCTAAAAAGAGCCTACAAACATCCTTATACCTCCAGCAACATCAGATCCACAAGATCACCTCAAAAACAACCAAGAAACACAAGCTAAACTTAGGAAACTCAACCTATCCGGGATTGCATTAATCAAAACTCAATTCCTTATCAATTTAATGTTCAAATATCATCAAAAACACATCTCAAATCACAGATTTATCAGATCAAACGAAAATCATCAAAAATCACCAAATCTTGCATTATAAGCCAAGATCCAATTCACAACTCAAAAGCCTTTAATAAAACATCAATTAAGGATTGAAAACTCAGGAATTTCAGTAAAGAACTGATAGTTTAGAGGAGAAGGACGTTCTTACCTCCAAACTTGAGTTTCTCCTCTTTTTGGAATCAAAAACCTTGATGAATCAAGTAGCAAATGATGAGGTTTTGTAGATATGTTGATTAGGAATCAAAAGAGAGTTGAAAGGAGAGATTTAGGTGAGAAAATTAGAAACAATTCTCTGGAGATAAGGTGTTTGGGTTGAGAGAAAATGAGAGAAAGAAAATTGGAAAGTTAGTTAACAAAATAGCCAAATGGCTTTTCCCTCCTCTTTTGACTACTTTTAAAATCAGAATATATCTCAAAATATCTTAGAAAAATCTGGAGAAACTACTTTTGGAATAACAGCTCCTTAAAGATTCAAAGTTTCAACCCTTTCGAAAACAGTCACCAAACTTTCAAAAATTACATTTTGGTCACTAGCCAAAATGTCACCCTTCCAAAACTCATTTTCCAAAATTGATTTCACAGTTCACTTAATTATATTAAAAGATGATTTTAGAACATTTTTCCATATTTTTAATGCAACCCGAACTAGGCTTTCCTAATTTCACCTCTTTAGATTCGAACAACACTTTGACCAAACCGGTCAACGCCCAAAACTACTAAGCCCAAAACCGGGGCGTTACATCAACCAAACACAAACTCGTTGCCCAGCAAAACTACATCAATTAACTCAACCGAAACAACCGAAAACTCATTCGATTGCTTCATAAACTAAACTAAGCCAAGCCAACAATCATCACTTCCAACCATTAATATTCATCACATCACCAATAAAAACAACCTAAACCCTTCCTTATACCTCCAACAAACATATCACCATCCAAACACCTCAAAAACTCAACTAAAACTATCATAAAACTCAAGGATCTCAAAGATTTCGGGATCTATATCATCAAAACACTTTTTCAACATCATAAAACAGAGATCATCAAAACTCAATTATAATCCATCTAAAACAGAGATCATCAACAACACTCCGAAAATCAAGAATTGAACCTTTATTTTGCAAGATTTTGATCTTAAATCAAAACTATAATCAAAACTCAATTAAAACAACACTTAGGAGTCAATAATCTTGGGATTTTCAATAAAGAACCTTGATTAGAGGTTGAGAACGAGATTTACCTCCAATCATTGCTTTCATTAATGTTGAAGAAATTGAAGAGAATTCTTGGAAATGGATGAGAAATCAGAGAGAGAGTGTTTGGAAGAAAAGAAATCTGGAGAAAAGGTTTTAGAAATGGGTTTTGCTGAAATGAGGATTGGAAAGATAGTTACTTAAATTAAATTTCTCAAATTACCATTTTATTAATTAAAATAACAATCCCTTTTTAATCAATTATTTTAAAACTCATTTAAAACACGTGTCAATTTAAGGAAAGGTGTAATTGGACAAAAGCTCCCTAAAGATTATAAGATTTTGACCCCACTTTTGAAATTTGCATTTTTCCACAGTTTTAAAGCTTTACATTTTGGTCACTATGTAACATGTACCTATTCCAAAACTCATTTTGTAAAATTGATTAAACCAACCTCTTAAACATGGTTTTAGAGGATTTTATCAATTTTGTCATATTTTTATCCTATCCCGAACCTTGATCTCCCTGAACCACCTAATAAGATTCAAACCTTTTCCGACCAGCCCGATCCGATGTCTAAAACATCTAGGCCCAAAACCAGGGCATTACAAACCATGTGTTTTGTCCTATCTCTCGTTAGTTGATTATACATCTACCGATGAGTGGTGTTGATGGGTTGAGATTGTACCGAATACTCCACCACGGGTGTCACAACGATGGAGGGTCGCTCTCGTGTGTGAGCCTTGTAATATCGGTAGAGTGTATGAAGGATGTGTGACAAACCTTTGTAATCCGTGTATCCGATATAGGTTTTTGTGATTGTTATTTATCACTTTTGAGCCAATATAATGAAATGAAACATTGTGGAAATGTTGTTAAGGCATAATTTGAAAGATGCATGTTTTGGTATAGGCTTAGCATAAAGGTGATTATGCTTGGAAGGCTTGAATTATGAGTACCAGTGGTTTAATTGCTGGATTTATATATATCATGTTACATGATGTTTAATGCAATGGTTTTGAGGATAAAGTGCATGTTTTGTCAAAGGAAGCTCGATGGTTTTGAAAAGAGAAAAAAATGGTTTTGTGCATTGATGATGTTTTCGTTTGAGCAATCTTCACTAAGCTTGTATGCTTATGCTCTCTTTGTTCATCAATGCAACCAATTTAAACTTTGGAGGCAACACTTGCAAGGGGATCGGTGGAATACTTTGATTGAAGGTAAGTTTTGGTTTTGGATCTACTGCAACAAAGGCAATGGGGCATCCGATGTTATGAATGTTAGTTGCTTTAGTGTTTACCGTGTTTGTGCAAGTTTGATATGCGTATTTAGTTGTGTGAATGACCTTTAAGCTGTGAGAATGATGTTATGATGATGTTATGAGAAAGCAAGTCTTTAGTTCCGTAGCTTATGAGAATGATGTTATGATGATGCTTGTGCTTCGCATATGTGGCCATTGGTATGAATTTAAGTTGTATGCATGATAGGACATATGTCGGAATGGTTTCGGAGGGTGAGAAGTGATTTAAACTAGCTTTTTGGAAAGTTGCAGGCCCAGGCGTTTTGGAACGCCCTTACCTGTTTCAGAACAATGGCTTGTAATGCCTTGGAGTTTCGGAACGGTGAGGCTCGTTCCAGAACATTTTGCCTCTGTGAACCATCGTACCGAAACGTGTCTTGTGGGGTTTAGAAATGCACTCGCGTATCGAAACGGGCAACTATGTTTTGAAGTTGTCTTGAGTTCATTTTCTTGCATTTTGGTATGTGTTTTTCTTGCATGCAATTGAATGAGCTGCAGATGTCTTTTCGAGCTGAAATTTCACCGAGAAGTATATAACGAATCTAATCAAAGATTGGTAACTTGAATTTGGAGAAAGCCCTTGTAATTTTTCAGTTTTATAAAAAGGTCCCTAACCTTTAATCGATTTTAAATAAATCGACAACGTGTTAATGTTTCATCCGCTGCTTGTGCACGAACACCTAGGAACCTAAATCGCATCTACACAAGATAAAAAATGTCTTTTATTGAGGTAAACTTTTCCGGTTTACTTCAATATTCATCGCGTGATTTGTTCGGTTCGGTCTATCGGCTAGGTCGGGTCGAGGGGTTTACAGCGGATCAATCCAATATGTTGTTATCCAAAATCATATTCATGCTTTAGTTTTGACATCACTATGTCAATGACAACACATTGTCATCAATCAACAACATGTTAGCTTTAAACGTATTATTATTATCCATGCCCATAATAATTCTCAACTAAAAATCTTTTAATAATAATCATATTATCATATGGACATTATTTTCTTTTGTTAATTTGATGCACAGAAATATAGCAGAAGAAAATAACGGCAATGCCTTTAATTGATAAAATTGGTAAAGATAGTATGTCAATACAATCATCATATGATTGGTCTTTCGGCATACTCTAACAATCTCCCACTAGCACTAAGACCAATCACTCACATATCTAATACCAAGTGACTCAGTGTGACGATCATGCCTTTGCTATTCCAAAGGCTTCGTTAGGGGATCAGCAATGTTTCATTTGTGTGTACTTTGCATATTTCCACATCTCTTTGATCTATGATCTCTCGAATAAGATGAAACCAGGTTGCGATTGCGAGTCATCATTGTCTGTTTGGAAGCTGGCGTCAGTGTAACCTTTTACACTACGCTATTCTTCACCCTCATAGACAAGAAATGTATCCTTAGTTCTTCTTAAGTACTTGAGGATGTTTTTAATTGGAACCCAGTGACATTCACCAGGGTTTACCCGATATTGACTCGTCATGCTTAAGGCATACGATACGTCTGGTCGAGTACATATCATGGCATACATGATGGGACCAATAGCAGTAGTATATTGAATTTTATTCATCCTTTCTCTTTCTTGTGAAATTGAAGGGAACATATCCTTTGAAATAGAAATACCATGTCTCATAGGCAAGAACCTTTTCTTAGATTCTTCCATACTGAACCTTTTCAGCACTTTGTCTATGTATGTACTTTGACTCAGACCTAGGAGTCATCTTGGTCTATCTCTATAGATCTTAACTCCTAAGATATACACTGCCTCACCCAAATCTTTCATAGAGAAACAACTACCTAACCAAGTCTTAACAGACTGTAGAGTATGTATATCATTTCCTATGATGAGTATGTAATCTACATACAAGATTAGAAAAGAAACAATGCTCCCACTAGCCCTTTTGTAAACACAAGGCTCATCTTCATTTCTTATAAATCCAAACTCTTGGATTGCATCATTGAAACGAAGATTCCAGCTTCAAGAAGTCTCCTTCTGTCCATAAATGGACCTTTGTAGCTTACAAACTTTTCTAGCATTTTCAGGAGCAACAAAACCTTCTGGTTCTGTCATATACACATCCTCTTCAAGTTTTCCATTAACGAAAGTGGTTTTGACATCCATTTGCCAGATTTCATAATCATGGAATGCAGCTATTGCAAGCAATATCCGGATGGATTTAAACATAGCTATAGGGGAGAAGGTTTTGTCATAGTCTATACAATGAACTTGTCGAAAACCTTTAGTAACTAATCACCCCTTATATGTTTGTGTATTACCATCCATGTCAGTTTTCTTCTTGAAAACCCATTTACACCCTATTGGTTTGACCCCTTCAGGTGGTTCAACCAAAGTTCATACTTTGTTTTCATACATGGAATCCATTTTAGATCTCATGGCTTCAGGCCATTTCTTAGAGCCTGGCCTCGCCACCGCCTTTTGATAAGTCCTGGGCTCATCTTGATCCAACAAAAGAACGTCTCCATGTGTAGTAACGAGAAATTCATATCTCTCAGGTACATGGCGTTCTCTTGTGAATTTGCGCAGTGGACGTGTTTCTAAAGCCGTTGATTGTTCCTCAACAACTTGTAGAACATGCTCAACCTCTGGCTCATTAATCTGTTAATCTTGAACTTCTCCAAGTTCAATATTTCTACTCTTCCCTTTCTTTGAGAGGAATTTTATTTTGAGAAAAAACTCTCGTTCGAGCAACAAACACTTTGTTCTCGTTTCAGTTAAAGAAATAGTATCCCTTGGTTTCCTTAGAAACAAACACTTTGTTCTGATGTTTAACGTAATCCTCACAACCCCAAATCTTCATAAAAGACATACTAGGACGCTTCCCACTCGATATCTCATATGGTGTCTTTTGAACCGATTTGGTTGCTACACGATTTAGTGTGAAAGCAACTGTTTCAAGTGCATGTCCACAAAAAAAGTCGGAAGATCACTATGACTCATCATGGATCAAACCATGTCTAACAATGTTTGATTCCTTCTCTTGAAACTCCATTCCACTATGGTGTAGCAGGTGGGGTAAGTTGTGAGACAATCCCACACTCTTTTAGGTGTTCATCAAACTCTATGATTAAGTATTCTCCACCTCGATCTGATCGAAGTGCCTCAATACTCTTGCATGTTTGATTATGTACTTCATTTTTGAACTCCTTGAACTTTTCAAGTGCTTCGGATTTATGGCGCATAAGGTAGATATACCCATACCGACTAAAATTATCAGTGAATGTAATAAAGTATTGGAATCCTCATCTAGCTTGCGTATTTATTGGCCCACATACATCAGTATGTATTAATCCAATAAATCACTTATTGTTTCACCTTTACTGTTAAACGGAGCCTTAGTCATTTTTCCCAATAAGCAAGATTCACATACATCATATTGTTCGAAAACAAATGAATCTAAAAGTCCATCTTTATGGAGTTCTGATATATGTTTCTCACTTATATGGCCTAAACGACAGTGCCAAAGGTAGGTTTGATTTAAGTCATTTGCCTTTGATCTTTTCGTATTTATGTTATAAATAGTATTATCTTGATCCAAAATGTAAAGACCGTTAATTAATTGTACCGAACCATAAAAACATTATCGAGATAAAAGGAACAACAATTATTCTTAATAATAATCTAAAAATCTATCTTGTCCAAACAAGAAATAGAAATAATGTTCTTAGTTAAACTAGGCACAAAATAACAATCTTCAAAATTTAAATCAAGTCCACTAGGCAAAGACAAAACATATGTTCTTATAGCTAATGCAGCAACTCTTGCTCTATTTCCTACTCGTAGGTCCACGTCTCCTTTACCCAGATTCCTTCTTTTTTGTAGTCCATGTATATAAGTACAAATATGAGAAGCACATCTAGTATCTAATACCCATGAAGTAGATGTTGAAAAATTAACATCTATGACATAAATACCTGAAGTAGACGCTCTGTTTGCTTCTGCCTTTTTGACTTCTTCAGGATAAGCAGGGCAATTTCTCTTCCAATGTCCGGTCTTGCCGCAATGCAAACATTTTCTGTAACCCCCTTAGCTCGGCCTAGACGCTTGACCCGAACTACGAAGATAACACGGGGAAAACCAAAGTCAACCAGAAAGCCAACCTTCATTAATGACCCTTTTTTCTTTTTATCTTTTCTAAATGCATTATTAACCTATGTGAACACTCAAGATCACGTGAAGGAAAAGACACATCGATCAGAAATCATTTAGGGGTTTAATTGCGCGAATTAAACATTTAGGGACCAAAATGTAAATTTTGGAAAATACGAGGACCTTGAAGATTTTAAGTTTATCAATATTCAATTAGTGATATGTCATGCATCTTTGTCAATTATAAACTTAATTAGACATTCCAACCCAACCAATTGCATCCACAATCATCAAGGACTAAAATGTAAGAAACAAGAACTTGGAACAATTCAAAATGCAGTCCAACGATGGAGTGTTTCGAAACGCTGACCCCTGTATCGAAACGGCCGTATCGAAACTGGACTGACCGTTTCAGTACTCGGGCCCGTTCCAAAACTCGTATCGGAACATGGTTCTCCAGTAGCTAAAGTGTTCCGAAACACTCTTACCCGTTCCGAAACACTATGGCCATTTCAGGCCACTGTTCCGAAACACTATGGCCATTTCAGGCCCCTATTCCGAAACAGTTAAGGGTGTTTTGAATACACCCTGCCCTGCAACTACACATTTTTCTGGTTTTTCACATCTTTACACATTCAAGCACATCCCAAATCATACCATATCACACTAACAACACGATTAAACATCAGAGATCACAAATATGAGGTTTAGGCTAAATCATGATATCAACCATGTGATCAATAAGTCTATAGGCATGCTCCCTAGTCGCATAAACCATATAAAAGCCTCAAGCCTCAAACCAAACAATATAGGCCATTTACAAACTTCAAAAACCATACCAAACTTGCCACAAACATAGGGAATTCAAAACACATCTCCCAAAACAAAATATAGGTCCCCATTGCCAAATATCAATACTAAAGCATATAAGAACTTCACCATACATGAGCTTCTTACTTCCTTGGATGTCATTAGCCTCCTTTATGCCCAAAGACGTTTCAATTATCTGCATTGTTGGTAAAAGAGAGCGTAAGCACATTTGCTTAGTGAGGCAAGCTCTAAGAAAACAAACACAACAATGCAGCTTTAAAACTCTATCTCAAAAACCATTTTCTACAACATGCGCTTTCTATATCGTGCTTGAAAACCACTTCAAAGCAACTCTTCATTTGAAAACACATGTACCTTTACTCTATCTCATGCATTAAACCTATGCAAATCTCATGGCAAAGCCAAACACATGCTTAATGAAAACAAAAGCATTTCATATCATAAATCTCTTATGCATTTCTCATAGCATAAATCATCTCAACATTTGGTACATGTGGATCAAATACAATTTCATATATTGGTATTTCATATTACATCTTTACTCGGATATGCGGATTAGCTTGACTCAAGGTCAAGTCCTACCCGGTGGAATCTCACATCACTGGATTCTCATGGCGGTATCTGTTGAGTGTGTAAAAGTTCTATTATTTACACCCTTTTTAACCCATATTTCTGCTGCATTCAAGCATCATTGCATTGCATTTAGGTTAGTTTTCAATAAAACATCACAATTATATAAAAGGCACGGATTCTACTGAAAGATGACTATTTTTGCAGGTATCTGTCACAGAAGATGTCGAAGGCAGGCGCAGGGCAGATAAGCAGGAGAGCTGAACTGGACAAGCAGCTGAAGAAGACGAACCTGTCATGGACCTGTCGTGACAGCATGGTGACAGCAGATTTATGAAGAGGAAAAGTGAAGTGGAGCTCGATAGATAGAGAAAAATCTGCTCGTCTGTCGTGTGGAAGCCGAATATTTTTCCAAGCCCCGGATCAAAAGATATGTCAAGCCAAAGCTCAAGGAGAGGAAATCCCTAAAAGCAAGGATGCGGCTGGAAAGTAGGAGTCTTTAGAGATTTAGTCTTTATTAGAATCTTACTTTTAATTAAAGTTGTAATCCTTGTTACCTTAGATAACTTGAGCCCAAAGCTTATATAAGGGCATAGATTAAACCTAGGGCATAACCGATAACCCCAAAACCAAAAACCTAAACCCTGCCGTTTACCTGTCACCGATATGTTCTAAAACCCCCCTAGGGCTACAGGTTGTTTTGTAAAGTAGTTGCAAGGGTTGTTTTGTTTTAGGATTTTTTCAAGTTCAATAAAATAAACTTCAAGTTCTTTTATCTTGGTTTTAATATCTTGCAAGAGCATCGGGAGAGCATTGTGAGGTTATCCATTTACTTAGCATCGGGAGAGTTAAGTATACGAAAGAGATAAGAGCGCGTTCTCTAGTTTATAGTTGAACCATCTCGTGCCTAGGGATAGGGCGAGGTTAAGTGGCTAAGGAAGAATTCATACACATCGGTGTTCATCCTTCGATTCACGCCGGGAGGTATCATCAAAGACGTGATCATCGACAGACTTGTGCCTAGGGATAGGGCAAGGCAGATCAGGGATTCTTGCCAAGCTTGAAGTACGGAGTTAGTGTTCGCTGCCACGACAGCTAACGGACAGACGCCGCGACAGGTGCTGTCGGCGACGGGTGCGACGACAGAACTGGAGATCCTAAGCAATTCAATACCTGCACTACCGAGCAACTCAATACCAGCCCATTCTCTTTATCTTGATATCTTACTTCTTTTATTTGTGTTTTCCTTACTATTTTCGTGACAATTCTCTCAAACTATTTCTTTTACTTTGTGCAGTGAAATAAGATGAAGTCATTAGCCCAATCCCTGTGGAGACGATATCCGATACTTCGTATCACTTTACTACTTGCGTCGTGTATACTTGCACTATAATTGCGATAGACTATTTTACACGCAACAAGTTTTTGGCGCCGTTGCCGGGGATTGGCAACATAACTACACCTTTCTTTCCTTGCACTTTTTGTTTTTATTTTCGTTTTTGTTTTTATTTTTATTTTTATTTTTTTTAATTTTTCTTTTATGTTTTAAACTCTTGCTTTTCACAAGGTTTTCCTGTTTATGCGTAGATCGAAAAGAGGTGAAGATCCTGAGTATAAATTAGATCCGGAGATCGAACGTTCCTTTAATCTTAAGAAACAGATTCGCCACCTCTTAGACCGGAACGAGTACCTTGAAGAACAGCTAGAGCAGATGGCCCGTAATCAGCCTGCCGGTGGAGAAATCCCGCCTGTCGGTGACCCGCCCGCGGCAGGAGGACGACGGTCATGTCGTGACTACATGCTGAACGATCATGTAGAGCTGGAGACCACGCTGCCGGATATTGATGTTGACAACTTCGAGCTTAAACCTATCATGTTTAGTATGATCAACAACGCCGGGCAGTTCAGTGGTTCTGCGACAGAAGATGCTAGGGAGCATCTCAAAACATTCCAGGAGATCTGTGGTTCGTTTAGACTGCCAGGAGTTAGTCCGGAGATACTGAGGCTTCGGTTATTTCCTCATTCATTGAGGGACAGAGCTAAAACTTGGTGGAATAAACTTACACTGGGTTCTATTATGACTTGGGCAGATTTAACTCGTGAATTTTTGTCTCGTTTTAATCCTTCACATTTAGCTGAGCGATTACGTAATGAAATTGCTACTTTTTAACAGGAAGATGACGAGCCGATGCACGAGGCCTGGGACAGATTTACAACTCTTCTTCGAAACTGCCCAATGCATGGATTTCCCGTCTGGAATCAGGTAACTAAGTTTTATAATGCTGCTAACTTACAAACTCGCATTCGAATTGATTCTGCAGCAAATGGACTATTATTGGATAAAGATCCGTACGAGGCCCTGCAAGTTTTGAAACATCTGGCTAAGAATGAGGAGCAGTTTCCAACCGCTAGAAGAGGAGGTAAACGGGTACTTGCTGTCAAGGACTATGAGGCCGACAACACTATGAAATCACAAGTAGCATTCCTTACTAAAGCCATGAAAAAGTTATTGAATGATGATGAACTACAAGGATTTGCTGTCGAGGAAGTTTGTGCTACTTGTGAGGGAAATCGTAGTAGGGATGAGTGCCCAATAAATATAGAAGAGGGAAAATATGTTGGAAATTACAAGCCGAACTACAATTCCAACAACTATAATCCCAATTGGAGGAAGGATCCCAAATTCTCCTGGAGTAACCCAAACAACACTCTGAATCCACAAGCGCATAATCAGAATCAGGGGGGTCCTAGATTGTTGACGCGACAGCATCTGCCGCAGAACCTGCCGCAGAACCTGCCACCTCAGCAACAACAGCAGCCACCACCTGCCACGAGTAGTATATTGGAGCAGACTCTGGCCACCTTTATGTCTCAGACTGGTACGTATATGGAGAATATTAATCAGTTTGTCAAGAAGACGGAAAACTTTATGGATGAAACCAAGATGAGAATGACAAACCATGAGGCTACCTTGAAATCTCTAGAGACACAAATGGGTCAGGTGTCGCAGCATATTAAGCCAAGGCATAATGGAGGTTTTCCTAGCAATACTGGAAATGCTAGACCACCCCCACATGAGCAATGTAAGGCAATTACTACTAGGAGTGGGAAAAAGTTACCAGGGCCGGAAAAAGAAGCTGAAACAGAAAAGGAACCTGCCTTGGATAAACCTGCCGAGGAAGCTGCCCCGACAGGTGATAAACAAACTGCTGCCGATGAGCCTGTCACGACAGCAGAAGCGACAGAGGAGAAGAAAGATGAATACCGTCCTCAGATTCGCATGCAGTGGGAAGGACGCATTGCTGATTACCGTCCTCCACCACCTTTTCCGCAATGGATACAGCAAACTAAGCATGAATCTCAACTTAAAAAGATTTATGATATTTTTAAACAGGTTCATATTAATATTCCGTTGTTAGATGCTGTTAGGGAGATGCCCGGTTACGCTAAATTTCTCAAGGATGTTATGTCGAAAAAATCTAAACTTGGGGAATTTGAAACGGTAAAGATGACAGAAGGTTGCATGAGTATTCTTCATCGGCAGCCACCCCAGAAAAAGAAGGATCCGGGGAGCTTCATCATACCTTGCGTAATTGGTGACAGATTTGTGGGTAAGGCATTATGTGATCTTGGTGCTAGTGTTAATCTAATGCCCAAATCTGTTTTTCAGAAACTAGGTATTGGCAAGGCGCGGCCCACGACAGTTACCCTACAGCTAGCCGACCGCTCTTACGTTCACCCCGAGGGAAAAATTGAAGATATTTTGGTAAGAGTGGATAAGCTTATATTTCCTGCTGACTTTCTTATTTTAGATTGTGAGGCAGATGAGAACGCACAAGTCATCCTTGGGCGACCCTTCTTAGCCACGGGAAGATCATTGATTGATGTGGAGAAAGGAGAACTCACCATGCGCGTGAACGATCAAGAAATTAAGTTGAATGTTCTCCAAGCAATGAAACATGCTGATGTAGATGAAGAATGTAAGGCCATCATTGAGGTGACCTTTGATCAACCCTGCATCAGGTCGGGCTGCCGTGATATAAAATTTGGTCACTGCTGTGACAGCCATCTACAGACCTGTCACGACAGCAATGACGACAGCAACGACGACAGCACCGACGACAGCGACTCCTCTGAATCCGATACATCTGATACTGAAGGTCATGAGGAGGTAGACTGGTTAGACCATCGTCCAGGTAAGTTATTTGAACCTTTGAATTACACTTCGGATAACCATTTAATCCAAAAGCCATCTACTGTTGAACCACCTGTCTTAGAACTTAAGCCCCTGCCAGGGCAGCTTAAATATGCTTATCTTGGTTGTGATGACACACTGCCCGTAATCATCTCTGCTAAGCTGCCGCAGGAACAGGAACGACAGCTGATCGACATGTTAAGGCAGCACAAGAAGGTGATTGGATGGACGATAGAAGACATTCAAGGCATTAGTCCGGCGTTATGCATGCACAAAATCCTCCTTGAGAAAGATCATAAGCCGACTATAGATGCCCAAAGGCGGTTAAACCATGCAATGAAGGAGGTAGTGCGTAAAGAGATAATCAAATGGTTAGATGCTGGTATTATTTACGCCATCTCCGACAGCAAATGGGTAAGCCCGGTGCAATGTGTTCCCAAGAAAGGAGGCATGACCGTGATAACCAATGAAAACAATGAGTTAATCCCAACCAGGACTGTGACCGGTTGGAGGGTTTGTATGGACTATCGGAAGCTTAATAAAGCTACCCGAAAGGATCACTTTCCTTTACCCTTTATTGATCAAATGCTTGATAGATTAGCGGGTAAGCCTTACTATTGTTTTCTTGATGGTTACTCAGGTTACAATCAAATTGCTATTGCACCAGAGGATCAAGAGAAAACGACTTTCACCTGCCCCTACGGAACATACGCGTTTAGGAGGATGCCGTTTGGACTCTGTAATGCACCTGCCACCTTCCAAAGGTGCATGATGGCTATATTCTCCGACATGGTTGAGGACTTCCTTGAGATTTTCATGGATGATTTTTCTGTCTTTGGAGACGATTTTGAGAGCTGCCTCGGCAACTTACAAAAGGTACTTGAAAGATGTGAAAAAACTAATCTTGTTTTAAATTGGGAAAAATGCCACTTTATGGTGGATGAAGGGATAGTCCTAGGCCATAAGATTAGCTGCCGTGGTATAGAAGTCGACAGGGCCAAAATAGAGGTAATTGAGAAGCTGCCGCCGCCAACCACAGTCAAGGGCATTAGGAGTTTCCTAGGGCATGCTGGTTTTTATAGGAGATTTATCGCGAATTTCTCAAAAATCACGAAGCCCCTATGTCATCTCTTAGAGCAGAACCGACCCTTTGACTTTAATGAAGAATGTATTGAAGCATTCAAGGTTCTGAAGGAAAAACTAGTGACAGCCCCCATAGTACAGCCACCAGACTGGACACAACCATTTGAGATCATGTGTGATGCCAGTGACTATGCTGTCGGGGCAGCACTTGGGCAGCGCAAGGACAGGAGCATCCCCGTTCGCTAAAAAGGAACTATGGGAGGAGCGTGGCTTCATCTATAACAGAGATGCCCCCCATATGGGACTCCAGTCGTTCATCATGCAGGCCATAACAGCACAACTTTGGGAGGATTTTGCCGAGTAGCCGGCAGAGCTTAATGATACTTTGGTCCGAGAATTTTATGAGGCCATCGACAGCAAAACGGCGACATCTGTCACCGTCCGAGGAGTGGCAGTTCCCTTCACCGCCAACAGCATCAACCACACGTTCGGCCTCTTCTTTGGCCCCAATGATGATGCTCACCAACAATTTTGGGACACCCTCGACGCTGCTGGACATGATGCTGTCATGAGGGAGTTGACAGAGGCGGGAACGACATGGAGCACCAGTAAGAAGAACCCCAACTCCGTCAATAGGGCGCAGCTACTCCCTGAGGCAAAACTATGGAACGCTTTCATCAAAAAGCGTATCCTGCCCTCGTCCCACCATACGACAGTCAACCGACAGCGGCTGGCCCTTATCCACTCCATTATGCACGACAGGCCCATCAATGTGGGCAGATATATGAGGGACAGCATCCTCGATTGTGCCTTCCGTTCAGACTCACGACTTTGCCTGC